>AWUE01021071.1:0-23140 GCA_001974825.2 Corchorus olitorius | reverse complement strand
TTTTCATTTTTATGGATACTTATGTTATTAATTAATTTATAATTTTAATTGATGCAACGAAAGAACATAAATTTAGATAAAAACTCTATTTTTATTTAATTAAATCTAATATCCTTATAACTATTTTATTTTTACCATTTTACTATTTTAATTAAAAATAACTTATATATATTAGAATTTTTAAATATACTTTTATAGTTTTACTCAACTAAATAATCTATTTTTATTTAATTAAATCTAATATACTTATACCTATTTTATTTTTACCATTTTACTAATTTAATTAAAAACTTAGATATATTAGAATTTTTAAAATATATTTCTCAAATGACATTATTTAAATTTTAATTTTTTTAAAAAACAAACTTTTATAGTTATTCTACAGAAAACTATATTTTTATTTAATTAAATTCAATATTTTATAAATATTTTATTTTATCATTTTAATTTTAAAATATTGGAGAAGGTAGTTCTGGATCCATTTCAATTATAATATAAACTAATAAAAGTATTATTATCAAGTTTAAAAGTTAAAATAAGTTGTCTAATCATTAATTATTCATCATTTTTAACTAATTATAAGTTAAAAATTTATTTAAAATTTAGCAAAAAGAAGTAAGTTAATGAGGTTGGTTCAAATTAAAATTGGTGAAGATTTTGTGTTGAATAAAAGATTATATAATATATCAATTAATGAATATTATAAAAAAATTAAAATATTATTTGTATAATGGCAATTTTGAAATATGTTTGACAAATAAGGGTATAATAGGCAATTCAAAAGTTTTACAAGAGGTCCTACCTTCTTAATATACTAGTCTTCACTTCTACGTGCGTTGCACGTGACCCATTGTGTTTAAATTAAAAGAAAATTAAAATAATAATTGAAATTAATTATATGTAGAGCTCTCAAAATCTTATCCAAACTCGATAACCCGCCCAACCCGACCGAATCCAATTTGACTAGAGAAAGTAAACGACCCAAATCCAACCTATTCAGACCAGACAAATTCGTAACCTTAATGACCCGAGAAGTTAACCCGGATATCCTCCTTCATTATTATGCCTTTCTAAAAAAAAAAAAAGAAGAAGAAAAACCCAAGTAACCTAAGACCCAAACCTGAACCTGCCTGACCCTAGACTCAGCAGACTCAAGACTCGAATGACTTATACCCAGATGAGTTAAAACCTGAATGACCTGAGAAAATCACCTGACTCATTTGACCTTGACCCAAATGATCCAAAACCCGTCCAACCTGCCCGATTGACTCCTCAACATTTTTTTTTGCGTCAACTCCTCTAACTTTATAAGTTAAAAGGAAATAGTTGCATGGTACTCTTCTTTTTATTTTTAAAAACTTTAAATTCTCGTTATACACTCCAATATATTAAACTACCAATACACACAACAAAAATATAAAAATATCAATCACAATAATTAAATTTCAAATAAAATTTTAACTTAATTAGTTTTAAAAAATGATGAATAACTTATTTTAACTTTTAAACTTAGTAATAATACTTTTATTAGTTTATGTTATAATTGAAATGGGTCCAGATCTACCAAAAAATCCATAATTTTTTTAAAATTAAAATGGTAAAAATAAAAAATAAATAAACAATGTCATTTAAGATTATAATTTAAAAATTTTAACATATCTAAGTTTTATAATTAAATTAGTAAAATGATAAAAATAAAATAGGTATAAGGATATGATGAAAAAAAAAAGGTATAAAGATATTAGATTTAATTAAATAAAAATAGAGTTTTAGTTGAGTAAAATTAAAAAAAAATATATTTAAAAAATTCTAATATATATAAGTTTTAAATTAAATTGTAAAATGATAAAAATTAAATAGTTATAAAGGTTCTGTGTTTCAAGAACCTTTTTGTTGCTGCCTTTCAAGTTGATCTCAATATATTGTGATTTGTGACAGACATGTCACTATGCTGCATATTCAAGGAACCATTTTATCATCATCAATGTATTAAAGTAATCCCAAGAAATGGCAATTTTCTATTGGTAAATTAGTTATAAAAATTATCGGTAGAATTTGTTTTTTTCTAATTATTTGCCTTATTCTATTTAGATTTTCTTTTTCAATACGATCCGATATATTATTATATGCATACAAAAGTCTAATATTTTATCTGCTACAGACATTATTATATATTACAATAGTATAGTGACATAATTATAATCCCAAGAAATGGGAATTTTCTATTGGTAAATTAGTTATAAAAATTATCCGTAGAATTTGTTTTTTTCTAATTATTTTCCTTATTCTATTTAGATTTTCTTTTTCAATACGATCCGATATATTATTATATGCATAAAAAAGTCTAATATTTTATCTGCTAAATCAATGTGATCTATAGTACTATTTTTAGGCTGGTAAATCTCGCTAAGTATTTTCTGCCTTGACATTATGCTTGGTTCTGGTTGGCACTTGGCAGCTTTCGTGCACGCATCAAGTGAGATAATGATAGAAAGGTCGGTGTGAACGGCAAATTTTCGTTCTTTTGCATTCGACATATCCTTAATTAAAGTGCAAAATGGCGAAGCTGGCACACGTACAGAGAGTGGAGTTGATTTTTTTTTTTCCAAACGGGTCTACTTATTTTATTAATAATATCAAAACGGCAGGGTTACATTCACTAATCCCCTAAGATCTAAACAGAAAAGAGAAATACATAGAAAACTCAAAGCCTAGACCAAAGAAAACTAGCAGGAAAACATCAAGAAGCCGGTGGTGCAGGGATCCCATCTTTGTTGTAGATATGGACCAGAGGAAGAGGGGGTTGTGACACCCATCCAGAAGGGCACTCTCTCTTTCGAGCAGAAATGGCTACCTACAGAGGAAGAGAGAAATTCCATGTTTTCCAGAGGGTGAATGTGAATATAGTCAGAAATGCTAAAATTAAGAGTGGAGAGTAGGGAAGTTGGTCGAGCATGTTGCTCATGAAATTGGTAAATGCAGAAAAGAATATGAATGAAGCAGTCAATTTTAGAAATTGGTGATCTGCCTGTTGCTTTTGATGAATAATGGAAAAATAGCTAGATGCTTACAAGCTTTTCCGGAAAACAAACATTACGAATTGAGTTGCAAATATCATTTCTCCAAGAAATTGAGTTGTCAAGTCTGATTCTGAATATAAAAATCTGAATCTTATCTAGACAGCTTGAGGCTTGTACAAAAGCCCAAAGATTTTGAGTTTTTTTTTTTTAATTAATATCTAGAAACTGTTCTAAGCAAATTAAGGTACTTGGGCCAGATTGCTAGTCTTGGGCTTAGAATAATGAAGAGAGCAAATTAGGTTTCTACAAAAGCCTTCTTTCTAGCGATGAATCCAAGTTTGGATCGATTTTCAAGAGGTAATGTTGTAGCTCTTGACCAGATGGATATTGATAGACACCCACTTTTGGGATTGATAGAACCATAAAAAGGGATGAAAAATCAGAAAATCTTGACCGAGGCCAAGCTTAAAGAAGGGGATGAGAGACTAGAATTTGTTTCAAATATTTCTTGTTGTTCCATTTCTTAAAAATGATTTTATTATTTGATTTTTTCTTTTCAAATCTAAACAAATATTATACTAGTGGATGCATATTTTCTTATAATAGTGGATACATATTTCCAAAACTTGATTAAAATACCATCATATATTGAGTTGAATAGTAAGGACTTGATATATCCATAAAATAAAAGTATCAATTAAAGTTTTATAAAAGGAGAAAAAAGTATTGGTAGATCAGCTCGATCCAGAGTTCAACAAAATTTGATTTTGAATAAATTAATCAAGAATTGTGAATGCCAAGCACTAGAAAGTGTATACCAAAGAAAATTGACAAAAACATAATTGGCTATTGGCTAGCCAAAATAATTAAATTAAGATGCTTTACGTTTCGATTCAAAAAAAAAATTCATGCACAATTTAATTAAAGCAACAAGTTTTTTTTTTATTCCAATTTTTATACTTAAACTTTTTAACGTTCTCCAATGCATATATATAAGAAAATATTTGTATAAAGTACGTACATACATTATGTACGTAACATTTTAATTTGGCTCCCCAAGATCAGAATCCTGGTTCCACCACTAGATTAGTTTTACGGTAAAGCTATTTACACAAATATAAAACACACTATTTTTTTACACTACCTATATCTAACGGTTGTTATCAAGCTCATATCCAACAGTTTTAAATGAAAGTGTACAAAAGTATTGTGATTAGAGGTAATACGCCTAACCTTATCCTTAGTTTTAACTGTTCACTCTCTTTTTTAGTGGACCATGGACTTTCTTTGGTTGGGCCAAGGATGGTGGCAAAGGGCTTGGATCAAGTCTAAGTTAGGCTAGGTTGATTTTTTTTTTGCTATTTTCAACATAATAAAATGTTTGTTTTGTTTTGATTTTTTTTTTTTTTTCCTTTTCGTTTGTTAAGACAAGCTTAACTTATTTTCTACCATGATATATAGATATCTATGTTGCCTACACCTAACCCTTTATCAACATTAAGCCTTTTGCTATTTGCATCAATACTATGCATGTTCCTCATTTTGCATAGAAATAGGCTCTTTTCTCCGACTAATATACCTCGCATCCAAATTTTTAGACATTTTCCTACTATAACCGCGGCATAGCACGGGCCAGTTACTAGTTAATTGAATTATTATAGTTTACAATTCATTTAAACTATACTAGTTTTCACTTCCACGTGTGTTGCATGTTACCCATTGTGTCTATTTTAAAAGAAAATTAAATTAATAACTGAAATTATTTATAAGTAGAGCTGTCAAGTCTGATTCAAACTCGATAATCCGTTCAACCCGGCTGACCCGATTTGACCAGAAAAAGTAAACAACTTGAAACCATCCTATGCACGCCCGACAAACCCATAGCCCGAATAATCCGAGAAGTTAACCCGAATGATCCAAGAATATTATAAACTAAAATTATGTTTTATTTAATAAAATCCCAATTGAATCCGAGTTCTATGCCCGAAAAACCCAAAACCCGAATGATCCAGAACCCGAGTGACATGAGGCCAATAGCCGAACCCACCTGACCCTAGACCCAGCAGACCCGAGACTCGAATGACCTGAACCTAGATGAGCCGAAACCCGAATGTCCCGAGAAAATTACCTGCCTCATTTGATCTGTACCCAGATGACCCGAACCCGAAACCTGTCCAACCCGCTCGGTTGACTCCTATAACTTTATAAGTCAAATGAAATAATTGCATGTTACTCTTTTTTTTAAAAAAAAATTATAAGTTTTTTCAATTAAATTAGTAAAATGGTATAAACAAAATAGGTATAAAAATATTAGATTTAATAAAATAAAAATAGAGTTTTTAATTGAGAAAACTATAAAAGTATATTTAAAAAATTCTAATATTTAAGTTTTTAATTAAAATAAAATTGTAAACTGATAAAAATAAAATAGTTATAAGAATATTAGACTTAATTAAATAAAAATAGATTTTTTAGTTGAGTAAAACTATAAAACTTTAAATGATGGCACTTAAGAAATATATTCGAAAAATAATGGTATAATGGATGATTCAAAAGTTTTACAAGAACTCATACTTTTATATATAGTACTAATTTTCACCTCCACGTGCAGTGCATGTGACCAATCGTGTTTAAATTAAAAGAAAATTAAAATAATAATTGTAATTAATTATAAGTAAAACTATCAAAATCTGATCCGACCTCGATAACCCGTCCAACCCGACCGAACCCGATTTGACCAGAGAAATTAAACGACCCGAACCTGTCTTATCTAGACCCGACAAAACCCGTAACCTGAATGACCCGAGAAGTTAACCCAGATGACCCAAGAATATTATAAACTGAAATTATGTTTTATTCAATAAAATACATATTGTTATAATTTTAACCATTTCAAATAAATTTAAGAATTAAACATTTAAAAATCCAAGGCTGACCCAATTGATCTGAGTCATAAATTCGAAAAATTCAAAACCCGAATGACCCAGAACCCGAGTAACCTGAGACCAAAACCTGAATCCGCCTGACCCTAAATCTAGTAGACCCGAATTACCTGAACCCAGATGAGGCGAAACCTGAATGATCCAAGAAAATTACCTCACTCAAATGACCTGGAGCCAGATGAATATGACCCGAAATCCGTCCAACCCGCCCAATTGACTCTTCTAACTTCTTTTTTTTTTTCGTCAACTCCTCTAACTTTATAAGTCAAAGGAAATAATTGCATGTTACTCCTCTTTTTATTTTTAAAAACTTTAAATTCTTGTTATACACTCCAATACATTAAACTATCAATGTACACTCCAAAATTGAAAAAGGTCAATCACAATAATTAAATTTTAAATAAATTTTTAACTTAATTAGTTTTAAAAATGATGAATTATTAATGATTAGGTAAATTATTTTAACTTTTAAGCTTGATAATAAGACGTATCGCCAAAAAAAAAACTTGATAATAAGACTTTTATTAGTTTATATTATAATTTTTTTATTCAAATTAGTTTATATTATAATTGAAATGGGTACAGACAAACAAAAACTCTCTAATTTTTTAAAATTAAAATGGTAAATCAAAATATTTATAAAAATATTGAATTTAATTAAATATAAAAATAGAGTTTTTAGTAGAATAATTGTAAAAGTTCATTTCTAAAAAAACTGTAAAATTTAAACAATGTCATTTAAGAAATATATTTTAAAAATTATAATATATCTAAGTTTTTTTAATTAAATTAATAAAATGATAAAATAAAATAGGTATAAGGATATTAGATTTAATTAAATAAAAATAGAGTTTTTAGCTTTTTTTAATCAAAAAATATAAGTTTTTAGTTGAGTAAAACTATAAAGTATATTAAAAAAAATTCTAATATATATAAGTTTTTTTAATTAAAATAGTTAAATGGTAAAAATTAAATAGCTATAAGGATATAAGATTTAGTTAAATAAAAATAGAGTTTTTAATTGAGTAAAACTATAAAAGTCTAAACAATGGTATTTAAGAAATATATTCGAAAAATAAGGGTATAATAGGCAATTCAAAAGTTTTACAGGTGAATATACTTTTTAATATAGTATAGATGTAATTATATTACGTCACAAAATATAAATACAATAATTGTTTAACCCGTTTTTGGGTACGGATTATGAAGTTAAACGATTTCAAAGATTGCACCTAGTTGCGGGGTAAGATTTTTTTTAATAATTAGAATTTTTTTTGGTATGTTTACAAGTTAATCTGGTTCGAGTCGGGTTGATCCACTATGGGGTTAAAGCTCTCTTAACAATGATTTTTTTCATTCACAAGACTCAACCCGAGACCTTACTTAAGGGGAACAAGTACCGAACCACTTGAAACAATTATATAACTTTTTAATAGTTAGTAAATTTATATTGACAATTGATTGAATTATCGTTTACAATTCATTTAAAACTATATGTAATTAATTACGTCACAAAATATAATTACATTTTTGTTTAACCCATTTTTGGGTACGGATCATGAAGTTAAACGATTGCATCGCATGGATTTCATCAATCATAGGTATGTTCTCACCTTTGGAAATTGAAAGCAAAGATGGGGATGACAGCCGAGATCAAGAAAAAAACGAAGGAATGGTTATTGAAATTGGATTACAAAGATTCATATAAACTACTCCCATGAAAAAAGATTATATATACTGGACGGATTAATCAAATCAAGTCAATTTTCCTTTATTTTTGTAAAATTTTGTTTGTTTTTCAAATAATTATTAAATAAATAAATTAGTAATTAATCAATTGGTTTCTTTTGGCAATATAATTAATCAATTGGTTAGAGATAATACCTTGTCTAATTTGTATGAATTTATTAATTAGTGAATTAATAGTAAACTAATTGGAGATTGTGTGAGTTTTTTTTTTTTTAAAAAATTCTTAGTAGATGTAATAAGATATTAATATATATGCTAAACATTATTTGAATACCCTCTGGAATTTACGAATAGCTCCCATCAATTTTTAATGTGGGAGAATCTTTTCATCCCGTTTTAGTCTTTTGCAATATGACTCATTAATTTAAAAAGCTTCCAATCTTAATACTTTTGCTTGAAATGCATTGTCTTTATATGTAATTTTAACATTTAGATGTAATTAATGTTGTTCCTACCATTTTTTCTTAGTGCATTGTCTTTATATGTAATTTTAGCATTGAGATGTAATTAATGGTGCTCCCACCATTTTTTTCCTTAGTTGTTAGTTTTGACCTTAGGCTCTATATTTAAATTTTAAAAAATTGTCTGTAATGTAAGCACAGACTAACCCACTTGTATTTAATTGTTTATGATCTTCTTATTTTCTTTTGTTCAAAGTTTTTTTCTTTTTGGCCTTTTATCTTCTCATCCTGTATTCCTCTTTGTTATGTAGAAGTTGAATCTTCTATAATAATTCTACCAAAAAAAATCTTCTAAAATAAATTAGGTAGGATAGGATTGCATAATCCATATTATTATATGTTAATTTGCATTATTGCCAAATTGATTAAAATATTTATGTGCATTTCACATGTAACTTTTTTTTTTTCAATTTTCTAACAAGGAAAAAGAAAATATTATTAGGGATTGTGATCACTTATTGTTTATACCTCAATTTACAATTGAGGGTAAATTGGTTTTCACACAAATATAATTAAGATGTATGGTCAGGATTAAATCAAAAATCCTAAAGAAACTAGGTTTCTGCACTACCCTAGTTCTAATAGAATTAGGAAAATCTTATAATTAATTGCAAGGGCTGAAGTTTATTAATTATTAAATAAATAATAATTATTTTTCTGAATAATTATTATTAAAAATATTAACTATGCCGCCCCTACCTAGGAGAGTGGCAAAGAAAATCAAACAGAAGTAGTTTCCTTTAATGTTGCTGTCTACTAAGGAGGCAAACAGTAAAAAAGGAAAGTTGCTTATCATCTACCCATGAGATGAAACATACCTCATGGACTTGATGAGAAGGTCCAAAGTCGTCTCCCATGTAGAGGAGAGGCCGCCCACCTCCCTGAGGAGAGCTATTTCTCTCTTCCTACAGGAAGGAGGCAGAGATCTAAAGTTTGTCAGCAAGAGAAACATCTACGTACGTGAGAGAGGCATGAGATTTTCAACCTCACACCTCCTCAATACAGTCGACCTACTATAGTGGAGAAATCGCCTAGCCTTTGTTCCCTCCCCGGGAGGTGAAACTACAACTTTGCATTTTGTTCAATTAAGGACAAAATGGCAAAACTAGCCAATTGAGAAGGCTAGAGGTTGCGATCTCTACCAAGGAGCATACCATGATGATCCTTGAGCTATGTAGATCATCTTGGTAAAATTTCACCTCATTCTGACATCGGAGTAAGAACTTATGCCCGGTTTTTAGTTAAGGACATTTTGGGGAGTGAAACCAAATTCACCATGATAGAAAGCTCGAATTCACTTGGAATTTTTTCCATAATCTTATGGAGATAATCTAAGTCTACTGGTGAAATTTTGGTTTATTTCGAGATAGTTTGCAATTTTTGCATTCTTTTCAGTTAAGGACACATGGCTTTCTCACTCCGGTTTAAGCCATTTTCTTAACTAATTGTTATTTTCATGATTTGAAGAGCTAAATATGATTAAGTATGAGTAATTTCGTGGCCCTAGTGTTCAAAGTCCAATTCATGATGTTAGCATGCCACTACTTAGTCAATTTAGTTGATTTCAGCACAAAAGAAGCAACAAAGGCGCATGCTGATGTGTGATAGGAAGAAGGAAGAATTATTCATCAACCACCTAGGAGGAAGATTTCCATCTCCCATCCAAGAGAAGTGGCGTCCTAGCATCTACTTTTTCCCTTTCCCCAGTAGTTGGAAGCAATCAGAAGAAGAAAGAAGCTTCACTGCACCTTCCTGGATGCTGTCATCTACCTAGGAGGAGGAAAACACCTTCTTCAGCAAGGCAAGCCCATTAAATGAAAGGCCCATGCCGCCCTCTATATAAAGGGAGGCCATTCCCAGATCTCAGAGGATTCCGCATCTCAACATTTCTCCCGAGAAATAAAAAACCAGCTCCTGAAGCTACAAACTTGTTCCGCGTAAAAAACCAAGCTCCGTGCTTATTTTTTCTCTGGCTCTGCGCCATTTTCAACCTGTTCATCACGAGTTCTTACTCGTTCATCAACTTTTCCTTGTTTAGATCTTGTCTCAGGACATTCAAACACACTTTTTGTGTTTTTCCCTTGTTTCAATCTTGTCTCCAGACACAAAAACACTGTACACGTGTTTCTCTCCTATAAATAACAAATCAAATTGTTATTTTCTTTTCAAGTTCATTTGCAATCAAAGCAGATCTCCCAGATCTGATCCAGATAGAGGAAGACCCATAGAAGGAAAGTAGTTTGTACGGATCCAATGATTTAAATGCTCCGGTGTGACTTTGATCCAGTCCCCACAATCGCTCTGATCTTTTAATCTGCTGCTCCGCGCACCAGATCCAGTTCTTTACAACCTCTTTGTCAATTTCAGCAAATTGACTGGCACACCCTTATGATGTCATAAAGAATTCTCCACGAAAACTCTAGCAAGAGATTTTTGGCGCAACACTTACATATATTTTTTTTTATCAAGTCTTCTAAAATATGGTAGGGATGTAGGATTGTATTATGTATATAATTTGCATTATTGCCAAGTTGATTTTTGGAACTATTTTATTAGTAAGGCAGCTATGGTAGGGCAGCTTAATAGAGTCTTCTATATTCTTTGGATGCTTTGGAATAATAGGAATCGATCCTTACATGATCTATCATGTGCAACGCCTGCTGCTGTTGTGAAGCAAGCTGCAGTCTTCGAAGAACATGCCTGTCATATTGCAGATGCTATAGATCAGGTTGGTGGCCGACATAGACAAGTCAATTGGTTACCTCCACCCCCAGGCATACTGAAAATTAATTCAGACGCCTCTTTTTGTGCTACTAGAGGAGAAGCGGGCTTGGGGGTTGTTATCCGTGATAGTAGTGGTGATGTTGTAGTTTCGGGTTCGAGGTAGTTATGCTTTGTTTCAGACCCTTTATATGCCGAGATCCATGCGATACTTTTTGGGTTTGAATTGGCTCTGGAGTATGGTGTGGAGGTCTGTATTTTCGAGAGTGATTAATAGGCATGGTGTGTCTTTTTGGGAAGGGGGTGTTTTGATAGATGAGATCATGGATTTAGCTTCTTTATTTGACAAATGTACTTTTCATTATGTAAATAGGGAGGCTAATGATTTGGCACATAGGATAGCTAGGTTAGGACTTGATGATGTGTGGTGCAGGAGGCTTCCTCCTGGCGTTATGTAATCCCGTTTCACTTTCATTATTAATGAAATTCAAGCTTTTGATGATGATAAAAAAAAAAAGACAAAAGAAAATCTTATGTTGGCAAAAAAAGATCTTATTAGGGCTGTGACTTAATTTCCAATTCCCTAAACAACATCCGCCAAAACGAACCTCCCTTATTATGGCCAAAATCCCGTTGAATTTTCTGAACAAAAAAAGCCACGCCTTTCAACAACACGTGAATTCCCACAGAACAATGTTAATCGGATTTGATAAATACATATTAGATTTTTAAACTAGACTAGATGGGATAACATTTTTTGTGATTTTTTTAAGAGTTATTGATATATTGGTCTATAATTAGTATTTCTGCTAGGGTTTTTCTCTGTATGGAAACGCAGCCGCTTCAGGGCGGCACCTCGCTGACGGTGGAGGAAACGGATCAGGTCGAACGGAGTACTAAGAGGGCTAAGGATGTGGATGTGACGATGAATGAGGAATCTAGGATACAGGAGTCGCAAATCCCTGTGAAGAGATCGTTTAAACAGATCGTGATTTGGGGTGAGAAATCCGAATCAGAGGCGGTGGGGATGGGAATTATCGATCAGGTCGCGTTGGAGGACGAGGTAACGTTCTCGGATGATGAGGAGGAGGAACCTGATCGAGTTGAAGGTGTGCCTTTTGTAAATCTGGACAGAGAACGTAGGGAAGCTCTACGAAGACCATGGCGTAATTCTGTTATTGTTAAATTGCTGGGGCGTTCTCTTACTTTTCAAGTGTTCAAGGAGAGGCTTACTAAATTATGGAGTCTGAAGGAAGATAATGAGATGATTGATTTGGGGTATGGCTACTTTGTTATAAAACTCCAAGATAAAAATAATCTGGCAAAGATCTTATCAGGAGGTCCATGGAAGATATGGGATCATTATCTCGTGGTGTAGCGGTGGAAACCTTATTTTCGGCCTTCAACAGCTTCTATTGGCAAAATGGCGATTTGGATTTGCCTCCCGGAGTTTCCCATAGAATTTTTCAGTACGGATGTTCTTATGGATATTGGAAAGGCGCTGGGTAAACCAATTCGGCTTGATGCCAATACTAGCTCAGCCTCTAGAGGAAAGTTTGCTAGAATTTGTGTGGAAGTGGATTTATCAAAACCATTGGTGACAAGGGTACAGGTGGGACAGTTATCTCAGGCTATAGAGTATGAAGCTTTACACACAGTGTGTTTTTCTTGTGGCATTGTTGGTCACCGGTTGGATAAATGTCCTACCAAAACACCATTGCCGGAACAACAAGGAGAGAAAGACATTACAAGAAAGGGACAACATGGTTCGAGTTTGGGGACTAGGGTTGCTAGCGAGAATTTTGGGCCTTGGATGTTAGTTCAGCGGAAATTCCGGAAGGGGCCGATTGCAAAGGGGAAACAAAAATTGAATGACCGTGACTTGGATGCTAATAACAGATTTGATGCTCTACAATCTCTTGATGATATGGAAGAATCAATCCCGGAAACTAAGGGATGACTGAGGCGTTGAGTAAGGATGTTAACGGGGAATCCGGGAGATTGTCTTTTAGAGATTTGAAAGCAAAAGCAAGGAAAGAAAAAGAACAGATACGTAATGACTCACCAACTGTTGTGGCGGAAACTCAGCTTGCTTCAGGTTCTGCATCTGATGAGCAAAATGTTTATAAAGCTTCTGTATCTTCTAGCTATTCTGGGCCGGTTCGCTCAAGGGTTAGGCCCAAGGAAAAAGTTAGTATGAAACCTTATGATAGGGAGCAATCAAATCCTGGGCCGACTTCCATTAAGCCATTGTCGGGCTTGTTAAAAGAGAATACTACTTGTGTACCTAAAGCTACTAATCTTTTTGGGCCTCATCTTAATACCCAAGTTTTGCATCCTGTTTTGGGGTTACAGGCTAGTCATTTAGCGGTGGATAACATTGTTAGTGCTCCTGAGCAGGCTTTATTGGAAGTTAATACACAACCAGCACCAAAACCGCCGGATCCAGTGTTATGTGATGGTACTGTCGTTGATAAGATGGTTTCTACTGATGTTGTTATGAACTCAGGGCTTGTTGAACAAGCACAATGTCAATCCAAAGTTATTTCTCAATGATAGTCATACTGTAGAGGGATCCGGAACAGAAGTTTTTTGCGAAATTGCAGAGATTTGATCAGGAATCATAGGCCTGATATTTTGATTCTAATGGAACTTAAATGTAATGATATTGATGTGGTAAAGGATTTTGGTAGAAAAATCGGTTTTGATTCTAGTTTAGTAGTACCTTCGGTGGGTATGGCAGGTGGCATTGCTCTATTTTGGCGACATACTCTGGATGTTCAAACTTTGGGATCGTCAAATCAAGCTTTGCATATTAGAGTGACAGAAAGGAATAGGTCTTGGTGCCTCTCGGGTGTTTATGTGCAACCTCATTGTCGTTTGAAAGATGAGTTTTGGGAGGAAATTCAGGCTCGCTCACAAACGATGTCCCTCCCTTGGCTTGTTATGGGTGATTTTAATGATATTGCAACGTTGGAAGAGAAGAGTGGAGGGGCTGATTTCAGAGTCAATGCCGCACGGAAATTTGTAGATAGATGGGAAGACTGTGGATTATCTGATATTGGTGCTTCGGGTTGCCGTTTTACTTGGAAAAAAACTTTAAATGGTAGGGTTATTTTGAGGGAGCGATTAGATCGAGTCCTTGAAAATGCTTTGGCACTTGAGTTTTTTGCTGAAGGAAAAGTAGTAAATCTGCCATGTGTGTTCTCGGATCATCACCCTATTTTATTTGGTACAGATATGATATCACCTCCTCCTTGTGAGAGGAGACCATTCCGCTTTCAGGCTGCTTGGATTACTCACAAGGATTTTGATAGAACTTTTCGAGAGGCTTGGATTTCTGGTGATGGTTTGTTGGCTTCCATATATTCTACCCGAGAAAAATTTCAAGAATGGAATAGGGAGGTATTTGGTGATATTTTTCGACGAAAGCGAGTGTTATTGGCTAGGTTGGCGGGTATACAAAGATCAGAAGCTTATGGAGTGTCATCTTTTCTTCAAAATCTGGAAAGGGAATTGTTGACGGATTATCATAAAACTCTATACCAGGAGGAGTTGTTATGGTACCAAAAATCACGCACCCAATGGATACGGGATGGTGATAGAAATACCCGATACTATCATCTTTCGACGATAATAAGAAGGAACAGAGATAGAGTGACGCGGCTGCTAGTTGATGGTTCTTGGGTTGAGGATTCGGATACTCTCAAAACACATGCAGTGGATTTTTTTAAGTCTTTATTTGCATACAAAGCGGTAATTCCGCTTTCTGAGCCTCTATCTCGTTGGCAGCCTGTACTTAATTTGATTGAGCAGGACACGTTGATAGCTCCCTTTACTATGGAGGAAGCTAGAGCTGCTTTGTTTTCAATGCCTGGTTTGAAGGCTCCTGGTCCAGATGGCATGCAACCTTTATTTCTTCAACGAGCTTGGAAGGTGATACGGGATAAGGTTCTAGCATTCATGAATTTGGCACTTTCGGATGGTTCTTTCCCACTTGACATAGCACGAGCTCATGTAACGTTGATCCCAAAAACAGAAGTTCCGAAGACCATGGCTGAATTTCGGCCCATTACATTATTTAATTCGGTGTATAAGATCCTTTCGAAGGCTTTGGTACAACGTATTAGACCCTTTTTGCAGAATTTGGTAGGTCCCTTTCATAGCAGCTTTCTTCCTGGTAGGGGCACGAGAGATAATATTATTATCACACAGGAGGCGATTCATTCTCTGATGAAAAGGAGTGGTAGATCAGGGGGTATGATTCTCAAAATTGACCTACATAAAGCCTATGATAGTGTTAGTTGGGAGTTTTTGAAACAAGTACTGGTTGATTTCAATTTCCCAAATTAGTTGATTAATCTGATCATGTTTTGTGTTTCTTCAAATCACCTTTCTGTCATCTGGAATGGAAAAGCACAACCTTATTTTGCTGCAGAACGCGGACTTCGTCAGGGAGACCCGCTTTCTCCATACCTATTTATTCTTTGTATGGAGAAACTTTCCCATATGATACAAGCCAAAGTCCAGAGGAAGCAATGGAAACCTATTAAGGTATCACGTAATGGCCCTGCTATTTCTCATTTATTTTTTGCTGATGATCTTATGTTGTTTGCTCACTCTACAAGGACACAAATTGATTTGATTATGGATGTCTTAAATGAATTTGCGGGTGCATCTGGCTTAACGATGAATTTGGCAAAATCGAAACTGTTTGTTTCACCAAATGTCTCTCGGCAAGCCATGCAATTTTTGAGTTCTTCATGTGGTATTCCGTTGACTGAAGATTTGGGGGTGTATTTGGGTGTTCCGTTAATCCATAAACGAGCTTCTAGGCACTTGTACACTTGGCTTATTGACAAAGTTAGAAACCGATTGAGTGGTTGGAAGAAAAATGTTTTATCTCGGGCCGGGAGGAGAATTTTGGTACAATCAGTGATCAATGCAATTCCGGTCTATACCGTGCAGACGGTTTTGTTACCTGCCTCGACTTGTGCTCTTTTGGATCAGCTTGCAAGGAATTTTCTTTGGGAGGTTTTGAGGTGTATGCTTATAATCATCTTGTTCACTGGGAGAGGGTCTGTCTACCTAAATGTTTCGGAGGTTTGGGTATTCGTCAAGCTCGAGAAGCAAAGCTGGCACTACTAGCTAAAGTTGGATGGGATTTAGCCATAAATAAACAATCCATGGCATGTGAGGTGCTTCGTAAGAAGTATTTGGTTAATAAATCACTACATGAGGTAGTTCGAAAACCAAATTCATCTTCTACTTGGAAGGGCATTCTTCATTGTCGCTCATTAATTTTGAGAGGACAGCGCTGGTTAATTGGTGATGGCTCTCGGGTAAACATTTGGGCAGATGTGTGGGTTGGTGATAGGCCTTTGGCCGACGTGGCTACTGGTGATATTACACATATGCTCCATTGGACGGTGGACAGAATTATTACTGCAGATTTTCTTTGGGATGTGTCAAGTATTTTACAAGTGTTACCTCATGATTGTATCCAAAAGATCTTAGCAGTACCAATACCTATTGTGGAAGGCAAACCGGATAAGTTAGTATGGTTGGAGAAAGCTCGGGGTGTTTCTCTTCCAAATCAGCTTTTTGGTTTCTTCAAACTGACCACATTCAAGCCCAACAACTTCCGGATATTCAGTGGTTGTGGAGGTGTAAAGGGACGGAACAGATGAGATTTTTTTTATGGTTATTACAACAGGATAAACTCAATACAAATGTTAATAGAGCCCGACGACAAGCTGGAGTAAGTGCTCTATGCCCTTGTTGCCATCTTGAAATTGAGTCTACACTCCATCTTTTTAGAGATTGTGTGTTTGCTAAAGAAGTGTGGAAGTATTGCTTTGGACATGGAAGACCTCCTACTGCTTTTTTCTCCCTGAATTTGTTTGAGTGGCTTCGGGTCAATTGCTCCCAAAATCGACGATCAAATGAGGTAGATACAGGAGCCATAAAATTTGTCACCACTTTGTGGTGCTTGTGGAAAAGGCGGAACATCATGGTTTTTCATTCTTTTCTTGAACCCTCGGAGAGAGTATGGGATCATGTTTGCTCTATGGTTCGGGATATCGAAAGGGCTTATAGTAAGGGTGATAGCCGATTGCAAAGACAAGGTTGTTGGGTTACTTGGCAACGCCCTCCTCCAGGATGTTATGTTCTAAATACGGATGGAGCTGTCAAACAAGATACGGGATTGGCTTCAGCAGGGGGATTGATCCGGGATTGTAATGGTGTTTGGATTGGAGGATTTACCATGAATATTGGTATCACGGATAGTCTTACAGCGGAGCTCTGGGGTATCCGTGAGGGATTGAGATTAGCTAAGTCTATAGGTTTGACAAATGTGTTTGTGCAGATGGATGCAAGTGTAGTAGTTAATTTTCTGAAGAATGGTATCAATGACTCTCATTTACACTCCACTTTGGTTCAAGAGGCATTGGCTTTAACACAAGGAGGATGGATCAGGGAGATTTGTCATATTTTCCGTGAAGGTAATCGTTGTGCAGATTTCTTAGCCAATTTTGGGCAAGCCAGTCAACAGGGATCCTTGTTATTGTTGGAACCACCTGAGGGACTTTGTCCTCTACTTGATCAAGATGCAGCTGGTATCGCTGTTAGAAGAACTTAGCTGACTTTGTCGGCATCTTATGTACCCAAAAAAAAAAGATATATTGGTCTATATTGTTATTTAACTATTACTATAAATAATATGCAATCATGTATTTTTTTTATATTTACAAGTTAATCTTGTTCAAGTCGGGTTGCCCCACTATGGGGGGTAAAGCTCTCCCAATAATGGTTTTCTCCATTCACAAGATTCGAACCCGAGACCTTGCTTAAGGGGAACAAGTGCCAAACCACTTGAACAAACCACTTATTGGTATGCAATCATGTCATTCACTTAACTTTGAATACATTTCCAATATCAAATTTTGTAATAACAATAAGATCAATGGGAAAAACAAATCTCATAATGGCGACGAATTATATATATCTATATCTATATCTATATACTATATAAGTCTAAACTTCAAAACCATTGACTTAAAATATTTAAAATAACATTTTCAATTTTAAAAGTTTAGAATTCATTTAAAGGGTAAATATATATTTTTATTATATTCTTTAATCTCTTAATATACCCTCATCCTTTTACAAAAATAAATACTAATCCTTTTACAAAAATAAATCTAAAAAAAACATCTAAAAAAAACGTCAAGTTCTGAAAAAAAACGTGAAAGAACACTATATTCTTAAATCTAAAAAATAAATCTTTTTTTTTAAAAAAGATTGGAATTAAATACTAAAAGAAAACTTCACACATCAGAAGAAAAACATCCACTCAAAAGGAGGGGAAAAAAACAGAGTTTCTGCTTCAATTCAATCATTTCTCTGCATATGCTTGAATTAGTTATGGCCAACAACAAGTTTGACATAGTTGAACATTGTAAGCTTTTAGTGTTAATTTCCATAATCATGGCGGCTTATGAATTTAAGCTTTAATCAAATGAGGTTTCTAATCATATGGAAACCTTAATCAGCTTAATATATACAAATCATATTTATGAGGACAATTATTTATAAGATTTGTTAACATTAATTCTTCACAAACAATTGATTAATATTTGTCAACTCATGCAACATGGTATTAAAATATTAATACATTTACAACAGACAGCCTTTGATTTTTCATTTGATTATTATATTTGTGTCTGTGTTTTAAGCAATGGTCCAACCACCAAGATTTGTTTTGATGTTCCTAATAAACTTATACCGGATTATTATACATTTACACATTTGGCCATCCGGTTCAAGGGTTCGAGTCCTGGTGTGACACAAATCAAACTTCAAAATCATTGACCTAAAGTTTAGTATTCATTTAAAGGGTAAACATGCATTTTTATTATATTCTTTAATCTCTTAATATACCCTAATCCTTTTACAAAAATAAATACTAATCCTTTTAAAAAAATAAATCTTAAAAAAAAAACTCTAAAAAAAAAGTCAAGTTCTGAAAAAAAAAAACGTGAAGGAACACTATATTCTTCAATCTCAAAAATAAATCTTTTTTGTTTTTTTAAAAAAAGAAAATGTCAAGTTGAAATTCCAATAGCGAAACTGAAAAAAAAAAAGGTGAAGGAGTTTACCAACAAATTCAAATTCCAATAGTGAAACGGGGAAGTCGAGGATTTGTGGTAAGCCTTAGGGGGCGTTTGGTTAGGATCACCCCCAGATCACTAGTGATTTAAGATCACCAGTGATGCAAGATCAATGGTAATCTTTGCCAATTCTTATTTAGTGGGTGATCAAAGATTGCTAGTGATGTTTGATCACCATGTTTGGTAAATTTAGGACGATCACCCCTCAAAAATTAGTACAAACTTGTAAAAGACCATGTTACCCTCATGCTATAATATAAACAAAGCTTTGTACTTAACCAAATTTTTCCATTTCTCTAACACTTCCTGTCAATGATTTGTAACCTAATTTTGCCTAATTGATTTTTTTTTTTTACTAACACCGGAAAACAGGGAGTTCATATAATAGCTAACACCGGAAAACATTCTTAAATAATAATTGATATATACATTCTCAAAAGAATCGTCATCGCAACCAACAGTCAAGCCTTTTTCTTGCACTGATTTGATATCTAGATTTGATTCCAGCTCTTTGACAGTAAGCAGTGAAGATAGGCTAGCAGTGTAGCTTGCAGTCAAGATGAATACAAGAAATAGCCACACTAAGACCACCACCCTAGTGAAATTGCTATTTATTTTCTCCCCTGCATTAACCATATGGGCATATATATTAGGTAAACCATTAATAGAATATGAAATTAGCTTGTTAAATGCGGAGATTTATACTTACTGTGAGTAAAGAAGAGTGAAGAAAGGTGAACCAAAGTGCAGTGGTAATCTGATTCTTCCATTCCCCTATAAACTTCTTTATTATTTGAGTCGATGCTCCAAGAACCAAACTATTGAACATTGTGTAGATGAACAAATAGCAGTTGCCACCGACATTTGAATTGTTAAACGCTTCATGAACATCCATTCTGGATTAGAGACTTGACTGGTGCTACCATGGACAATCCTGATTCAACATAAGGTTGAGTAAATTCCAATCCCAACTCCATTCCATTTCATGCTATGTATTGTTATCAACTCGCCACCACAGACATCATAAGTCATTCAATTGATTAATAGACATATGCAGAAAAAAAAATCTCTATCACAAACAAATAATTGAATGGAATTCAGGAATCTTGCATGAATCTTCCAAGGACTTTTCCAAAGTGGACCAAGTCATCATAGGGGCCATCGTGGCGAAATAATTCATATGGTAGATTATAATCCAGATGATTCCTCCGCACCTCATGGAAAAAAGAAATTAGGGAAAGAATGACGTTTCCTTTCTATATTTCAGCTGTTGGGAATTTTGTAATTAATTTAAAAGAGAAGGGTAAGATCGTTAGATTTGGTAAATATGTGGGGGTAAAAAAATGAATACAAAAATAGCCAGTAATCAAGATCACTGGTGATCAAAGATTACATGGATTTATGGTGGTAATCCAGATCACCCTTGGAGAGGTGATCAAGGGGTAATCCGGATCACCCACACCAAACCAAAAAGTGTAACCAAACGGGGTGATCTAAGATCACCTGCCAAGATTACCACAGGTGATCAAGGATCACCCCCAACCAAACGCCCCGTTAGTTGTTCTGTTTCCTTTTGATCGACATATGTTATAGTAAAGCCTAATTGTTTAAATATCAAATCATGTTAACACTTAAATAATCGTACAATCAGGTTTCAGGGTTTCAACAATTGGCTTCACAAATTGATGTATCTTTGTAACAGGAACAAAGGAAATTGGCTTTTTTGCCTTCAACGAATTTTAATGAGAGAAACCTGGTATTCCCTCCTTCATTCTTATAGAATTTTATTGAAATCGCATTATCTACAATTTTGAAAACACGTAGACAATATTGTTGTTAAATACCATATTAGCCTACAACAATCAACAAAACTTTAGGTTGTTAAATTTGTAATTTCTTTTCTTTGATCTGTTTTCTTCTCTATTGTGGGTTTCTAATTAATTTTGGCTATAAAAGCAACCATTTGTTTCTTGAAATATTGTATAAACCAAGTTTGAATATTACTCCATAGAAAAAGTTAAATCAGAAAAGTCCTAATTTTCATTGCTCAATTAAATTCTTTTTTGAAACTTAGTATAAATATTTTGGTTTTAAGGGCAATTCTTTAAATTTCAACACACTGACAAAATTCCCATTTAGATTTAGTTTGAATATTTGTAAGAAAGGGAAGCAAGGAGAAGAAAGATAAGAAAAATACACGATGAAGAAAGATGAGAGGAGAGAGAGTTATTGGTCATTAACGCAAATGAATAATTTTTCTTTTTAGTTTGGTCATTAAATATTAAAGTTATTGATATTTATTTTGAAAGACTCCTAATCTTTGTTTATTATTCATTAATGAGGTGTCACTTTTTAAACCATGTAAAAAAAGTTTTTTTTTTTAATGATGACAACTTATTGCAATTTCTTTCTTTTTTTTGGTAATATTCTTTTTTTTCTTATTGCATTGGTTATGCTCTTCTTCATCTATAAAATTTTTTGAATAACTTTTGACTCAAATAAACTTATATTACAAAAGTTAATATAATCGAAGAAAGCTTTGTATAGGAGGTTCATGTTTTGTGGTTTATATAAGTTCAATATATGTAAATGAGAATTGCAATAATTCCGAGAAAGAAAATAATCAGGTACAAAAGATATTTTACAAAAGTTAGTATAATCGAACAAAGCTTTGTATAGGAGGTTTCATGTTTTGTGATTTAGGTTTAACATATATAAATGAGAGTTGCAGTAATTGCGAGAAGGAAAATATTCATGTACAAAAAAAGAATAATTATGAGTGAAAATTTTTATTTGAGCAAAATGGATCAGAGAGAAGTTAATAAGTTCAATTCAATTCTTTTTTTTTTTTGAAAAAACTATACTTTCATTTGAAGATCAATAGATCATCCATTCATTACTTTTTTGCTATGTTATTTTAAATCACATTGATCATTCATTAATTTGAAAGAGTAATAGCAAGATATTGATTTTAATTTTGATTCAACTTGCCAAAGATATGCATATATAACATATAAATTTAATTTCTCTATCACCAGAAAAAAAGGAATGACATATGAATTAGTAATTAGGAACTGATTTTGTACACCTAATTTTATACTTCCTCATGTTGCATTAAGTTTTGTTATAACCTTATATAAGTTTGACTTACAGGTCCGGTGCGATTGGTTGTATTGTGAGATTTGTTTTGGAAAGTTTGAAATAGTGAAATTAGGTTTTACGGTGTAATATCAGAATAAAAATAATAATAATAATAGCCTTTCAAAAAAACAATAATAATAATAATAAAATTTGTTGAAAATATCAATGAAATACTAAGATTAATTAACATATATACGTATAGAATAAAAGAATAAAATTAAACTCCTAATTCATATATAAGGACTTTAAGTAACCATCAATCTATATATCAATAAATTAAGCTCACTATTTTTTAGCCCTAAATATTTCTTTAATTATTAACTACAACTTTTTTTAGTTTTTTGATTAAAAAATTAATATCATTCACCATTGATAAAGTTACTAAACATGTAAGGTTGCTAAATTTCTTGATAATACTATAGTTTAGTTTTCTAATTAGTAACCATAAATGAGAAATTTGATAACCAAAATTACTAAGAATGTAAAATTATTGAATTAGTTGAGATTTTTTTAACCTTAAATGTCATTATCTTTTTGCTATGTTATTTTAGATCACATTGATCATTTATTAATTTGGCAGAGTATCAATTTTAATTTTGCTTCAACTTGCCAAAGATACGCATACATATATAGCATATAAATTTAATTTCTCTATCACCCAAAAAAAAGGAAGAACATTTGAATTAGTAATTAGGAACCAATTTGTACACCTAATTTTATACTTCCTCATGTTGCGTTAAGTTTAGTTATAATCTTATACAAATTTGACTTACAGGCCCGGATGTGTTTGGTTGAATTGTGAGATTTGTTGTGCAGAGATTGAAATAGTGAAATCAGATATATTACAGTGTGATATTAGAATAACAATATATAAGAATAAAATTTGTTGAATATATTCATGAAACAATAAGATTGATTAACATATACAAAAT
>AWUE01021070.1:0-31352 GCA_001974825.2 Corchorus olitorius | reverse complement strand
TTAATATCCCTCTTGACAATTATAACATGGATCATTGATATCTAATAATTATGAAATCATAGAATAGCTTGTTGGAATTAATTCCTAAATCACCTTAATTAGGTAAGATTACTCGTCAAAGCTTAAATTACCCCTTTTTCCTCCTAACTAATCAATTAGCCGTCAAGCCTTAAAGATTTGTTAGGAATCAAAGCATTAAGAACTAGTAATTTATACAAGCACAAATAGCAGTTCCTCACTCAAAGTTCCTTATCTCCCTTGGAAGGGACTTCCGTCCTCCCCCTATTGCTACAAACAACCAAGCCGGAACGTCTATCCTCGACTTGATCTAGCTAATGTTAACTTAATTTATCATGAAGGTGCCGGCTCAATCAATCAAAACAAGCAACTTAGAATTAAATCAGAGATCAAAATAATACTCTAACAATTATCATATCTAAGCACAAAATCTCACCAATATATAAGTCAAGAGATCAATTAAATTCTACATTGGAGTAAAGAAAAGGATTACTCACTCATAAATTGAGTGAGCATCCAAAGAATAAGAAGAAAAACTTATCTTATGGATGGGAAGAGAAGGGGGCGGTGGCCCTAGGGCTTTTGTCCTCCAAAACTTCAACAATTCTACAAAATAATTTTTAGATCTACATGTACTAAAAACCTAGACCTAAGGTGCCTATTTATAGTGGAAATAACCCTTGGAATTCCAATCCTAACTTGGAAAGAAGTCTAGGACGGTTTAAGGGTCTAACTTGGACTCCAAGTTGGATTAAAAGTCTTCCTAAAGTAGAATCCAAGTCAAAATAGGATCCTGAATTTTTGCTGAATTCGTGCAGTGACTTCATCGGCATTTTTGGGCTTGAAGATGGCAGAGCTGGTTCTTGGACTTCAAAAGAAAGTTGTAGATCTCGGAGTCAGCTTTCCAACAAGTACTCATGGGCTTCAATCGGAGGTCTGAGCAGAAAGTTATGATTTTTCTACCAAAACTGCGCCTGAATCCTAATCCTGTTAGGACTAGAATCGGGAATCTACGGGATTTGGATATTTTTTTGGATTTAGGAGTCATTAATTGAGATTTAATTCCAATTAATATTTTATATGGGCTGAGTTTTTTCCCACATAAATTATCCATAAATACCAAAGCTTGAGAACTTATCCATGGCTTGTCTTCAATTAAAGCTCCAATCTTCAATCCTTGCTTCTTGAAATAATTCTTCAAAGTCTTCAAATCTCCAATTTGTCTTCAAATGGTCTTTAAACACGAACTTCGAATCTCCAAATCTATGCTCAAAATTGCTTTGCTAAAATCTCTGTAAAAAGTCATCAAAATAGCTCCAAAAGAGGTGAAAAATAACAATTTCTCAATTTCACATCACTTAAGAACTTAAAACACAATTATCATCAAAATAGCATATAATTAAGCATAAATAGATCCAAAAACATAATAAAATAGCCATAAAAATAGGGTTGTTTTTGGCTCAATCAGAGCCTTTCCCAATGAAATCGAAGAGATCAAGGAAAGAAGATGATGATCAAGACATCTTGGAAATTTTTCGAAAGGTCGAGGTCAACATCCCACTTCTTGATGCAATTCAACAAGTGCCAAGGTATGCAAAGCTTCTTAAGCAATTGTGTACAAACAAGAAAAGGTTACAAGGTAAGTTGAATGTTGGAGCAACAATGTCTGCTGTTTTGCAAAAACATTTACCTCCCAAATGCAAGGATCCAGGTATGTTTTCAATTACATGTTCAATATGGAATAATATCATTGAAAATGCTATGCTTGACTTAGGAGCATCTTTAAGTGTCATGCCTTATTCTTTCTATCAAACTTTAAATATTGGTCCTTTAAAATACACTGATGTTGTTCTTCAATTGGCTAATGGATCTTTGGTACATCCCAAGGGTGTGCTAGAGAATATTTTAATTAAAGTGCAACATTTAATTTTTCCTATTGACATTTTTGTTATGGAAATGGAAGGAGAAATTACAAAGAATCAATGCCCTCTCTTATTAGGAAGACCTTTCCTAAGGACCTTTCACACCATGATCGATGTTTTTGATGGTTCATTGACAATGGAATTTGATGGTGATGTTATTAATCCTAAAATTTCATCTAATTTATCCTTGAAAACTAATGATTTTGTTTGTGTAGTGGAAAAGTGGGTAAAGAAAGATTTAGGTGAAACATCTTCAACCATGACAAGAGAGCAAATTTCCAAGGGGAGACAAAGGATTGCAAACTTTCGACAACGCCAAGTTTGGGAAAGATTCAAGAAGCTTTGTGAAGATTGCCCTCCACATGCCATACCTCAAGGAATTTTGATCCAATACTTCTATCAAGGATTAGGAGTTGATGATCTAATTCTTGTGGATAACATCAATGACATATCCTTTTTCGATCGTACTTGTGAAGACGCATACGAAGCATTGGAAGCTTTGACTCAAGCTATTGCACCTCCAAGTTGGACAAAGAAGAAAGACAAGGAAAAGCTTGGAGAAAGAGGCGAAATTTCCTTCAACACGCGTGAAGATGTCAACAAGGATATGAAGGAAGCTCGAGAGAAGTTACTCAAATTCAAAGAAACTATACTTGAACTTTTCAAGGCCATGAGTGACACTCTCAACATCATCGTGGACTTGTTGAAGGAGCACAACCAACGTTCCTTCACACATGGAGAATAAGAGTCCTCGAGGATGTCTAGCCAAAGACAATAAATGAAGACGCTACTTGGGAGGCAACCCAAGAAACTAACATCTATCCTTGTTTTTAATTTTCTTTTTATTAGTTATAGATCATTTTACATTTTCATATTTTGAATTCTCTTTGCAGATTCAAATTGAGGAGCATTACAAGCAAATGGAGACAAGTGGAGGAAGCACACGTGAAGATGAAGCTTATGCTTTGCAAAAATAGAGAAGCTTTCTTAACTCCCATTTATTTTAATTTCATATGCTTTGATTGCTGATTAATGCATAGTGAGATTGATTGTTTACTCCTTGAATTGAATTGTATTTCATACATATCATTATTTATGTATTATTTCATGCATCTCATACATATAGAATCTTAAGTGATAAGAGCCTAAGGTAATTCCTTGATGGTTATCAAGTGGAATCTTTGGTATGAGATAAGTGTTATTGGATTGAAAGATTTTGGGAATATTTGCAAAAGTTTGGATGATACTAAGAGTTGAAGTTGGAAGTAAGTTTGGAAGCAAAAATGCAAGGGGAAGCACAAAGGAGCCAAAACCCGATTCCAGATGGGCCCCCAGGCAGATTGCCTGTGCACCCACCTCGAAAGCCATAGCCCCCAGCTGCCCTGCACCAAGCCAGCACCAGCACTAGAGCCCGACTCTAGTTGGGCACCCAGGCATTTTGTTTGATCCCCCAGCTAGAAAGCCTGAGCACCCAGATGCTGAACACTGAGCTAGGACAGTGCCAAACATCCAAGTGCCCAAGCCGAGCCTCTCAACTCCCAACAACCACATCCAAATTCTCACACTATAAAAACCACCCATCACCCATCACCCATCTCCAACCCAAAACCCATTTCATTTTTCTTCTATTACCTTTATTCACAAATTCAGTCACTTTAATCTTCAATTTCACTACTTCATCACTTACAAATCATTTCTTTCATCTTTTTATCACCCAAAACACTTACCCATTAGATTATCCAACACCTTTTCCATCAAAATTCATCAAAATTTCAAATTTTCAAGTTTTGGAAAAGTTGTAGATTTCTTTGGATTTTTGTATAAAGTGGTTAGAAAGGAGACAAGAGATCATTTTGGAGTTGATTGAAGAGTATTTGAGCATTGGGAAGTGCTATATTGGATCTTCAAGAAAGATTTTTCAAGAAACCCTACAAGGTTAGCTAGTGCCCACCAAGTGTTCGAAGAAATGTCAAGGAGAGTGAGAACAAGAGCTTCAACGTCACAAGCCCCACCAAATGAGGAAGACAATGCCGCTCAACCATTCCTTAATGTGCCGCCACCAATCTTTGTTGATAATGATTGTAGAGAGTGGTATGGAGCAAGGTATAACAATTCTTTCATCATAGAGAAAGTACTTCCAACCAACATTGATCAAGAACTTGGAGTTGACCCCTTGTTTGTCAATAGAGGATGGGAGTCACTTCTTCAAGTGGATGGATACTACTACCTCGATTTGGTGAAGCAATTCTATGCAAATATGGACAAGGATCGTGATGGATATGAGTACACCATCAACACAATGGTGAAAGGTAAATACATTATGGTTGATAAGGAATATTTGTGTCAATTTCTTGGATTGAATAATGAGGATAGTATGTTTTATTTCACTTATGTTGATGGAGAACAAAAGACCGCTATCGAGAGTACATGGGAAAAGGATGATGCTTTGCAAAGATTTGACATTCCTCTTGGTATGGACAACCAAGGTAATAGGGAAGTGAAGGTCAAGTACATGGAACCTAGAGATAGACTTGTGTGTTATTTGCTACATCATAATGTCATTCCTAGGAGTAGTAATAAGCATAAGCTTCACAATGAAGACTTCTATGTTGTAGACAAGCCTTGTCATGGATTAGGCCATTGTGATGGAATACCAATGGCTAGGTTGTTGCTCTCAAGGATGTGGGAAGTTGTTAAACCTACCTATGATGATAAGACCTTTGTTTTTCCATTGCTGATTAGCAAGATTTGATTAATGAAGGAGTTGAAGTCGATGGTCAGTTACACTTCAACAACAAAGGCAATGTCATCAATGAAAGTTGTTTAAGTCATTTTGGTATTAAGAGACGAGTCATTGCCAATCGTGCACATTGGTACAATGTACATCGTAGGACTTATGAGCAAGGACTAGAACAACTACATGTGGAAGGACAACCACCCTTGGAAGTTGATGAAGGGAATTTCCAAGAACTACCTATGAGACAATTCCAACAACTTATGGTTCGAGAGATGAGGCAACATAGAAGTGAGATGAGAGCTTACATGGAGCAAATGGAGGAGACCATGCGTGACTACATGAGCTAAAGGAGGCCAAGGAGAGGCCGATGACTCTTATCCTTAGGATGATATGTGTTTTGCATTTTATTTTTCTTATGTATTGCATTTTATCATGACATTGGATGCATTTATGTTTTATTTGTGTTTTTAATTTGTATTTGTCTTATGTTTATTTTGGATCTTATGTGAGACTTAAGTGTTTGGATGCTATGATTGATAATATGTTTGAATTAATTTACTAAGATTGAGCTTCGACTTTGTTTGTTAACTAATCTCACATGTATTCAATTAATTTGATTGCCCCACTTATTGTGTTTTGGTTGGTAGTGAATGATTATTTGATTTGTCTAGAATTTTAGGTCTTCTTTATAAGTCAAATTTATCATTTTGCATTACTTTTCCAAAAATTTCAAAGATATCATTGAATTTTTTGTCAAACTACTAGCACAACACACATTGAGGAGAAAGTGTCTTTTAAGTGTGGGGGAGGAATTAGTCTATTTGAAAGATCCTATTTTTCTATTTTTCTTATCTTATTGACTAGAGATAAATTTTTCAAAATTTTTGAAGAAAATTGAAAATGATTTTGTATTTCTAATAAGTTTTGATTTAATTTCCATGAGTTTAGTCTTGTGTAATACTAATTGGGTTTAAGTACATTGAAAATATTTTTCAATTTTTCTTATGTATAATTTCATTCTTAGATTGAGAAGTGTAATTGATAAGGTTTTTCATACCCAAAAATGGTTTGAGAAAGTGTATTACTTCTAGAACTTGTGTTGAATCTTGTGTACATTTATAGAAGTATGTCATGGATATGTCAAAGACAAAGTGTGGGGGTATGAAGGGTAGCTAAAATCTTTTAAAAAGAAGTGTTTTCATGAAAGAGGAGAAGAGATACTTTTGATCTTTCCATAGTTGTCACTCTTTAAAAAAAAATAATAATAAGGTTAGTAACCTTAAAAGAGGATTAGAGGCATGAAATTGCGGAAGTATTGTCCCTCTGAAAAAAAATGAGTGTTAGTAACCTCAAAAGAAGAAAAAAGGGAGTTAGTAACCCTTAAATCATGAACACTTCTAAGGTTAGTAACCTTGTTTTCTTAAAATGTAGTCACCCTTTTTAAACTCCATTATACTTTTGATCCTTGATGAATATCCATGATATTACTTTTTCTTTGGAGATAAGATGTAAATACAAGCCTATGGTAAGTTTTCCTTGTCAAAATCATCAATGGTATATTGATCTTAGAAATTACATTATTGATTGGAGTGATTTTGTGCATAGTTGATTTGAATCTTATGGTCTTTGTATTTTTATTAACTTATATTGCATTTGATTATAAAGTGTAGATTAAATTCTTAATTTGTTAGAAGTACTCTGTTTTCTAAAGTTTCTGTTTCTATTCAATGTTTTCATAATGTTTGTGGGTATCGTTCTAGTTAAGAAAACCCTTAGGTGACATCACACCTCCTAAGTACCTCTATCAGTCTTAGGTTGAAATGGCTTGCGTCACGAGCTAAGTGCCGCCGTACACTTACGAAAGAGGAATCAATAAGTTGTTTAGTTTAGGACTAACTTTTGTTTTCTTAGGATTTTTAGCACTAGTTTGCTAGGGACTAGCGAAGCTTAAGTGTGGGGGAAATATGATTAGACCAAAATCATACATTTTTTTATGGTCATTTTCCTATGCTTTTTGGGTATTTTATGCTTGATTATGCCTTATAATGGTTAAATTTGTGTTCATAGGTGTTGACAAGAAGAAAAGTGCAAAATCATCAATTTTGTACCTTTGTAGAACCTTTTTGGATGATTTATGACACAAGTATTTTCTAAGGAAGTTTTGGATGAAGAATAGAGCCATTATGTTCGTGATTGAAGAACTCTAAGCAATCAACTTTATAACATGTTCGTGACTTTAGAGTTTTCAAGGCAAAGGAGCAAAGACAAATTCAAGGCAAGAAGACATGTCAAGGTGATGAGCTATGACACAGCCTATCTAGGTGATCAGGCGAACCAGATGGGTCTTCAGACAAACCATGTGGGCACCCAGCTAGAGTCGTGACACTGCACACCTGGGTTCTCAAGCAGACCACATGGGTGTTCAGAACAACCATGTGGGCACCCAGGTAGAGTCGGGGACAGCCAAATGCAGCCCATCGTCGACACTTCCATGTCATTTCCTCTTGAAGCTTTTTCATACTTTCCAGATTTGGTGAGAGTTCGGGAAAACAACCATAACTTTTGATCCAGAGCTCTAAATGCAGTGTATGAATATGTGTTGGAAAGCTAACTCCGAGAGCTACGATTTTCATGTTTTGGTCGAAGCCCAGATCTGACATTTTCATGAACAAAAATGCGCCTGAAGTTCGCGTACAAAATCTGTCCTGGGCCTAACTTGCGTTTTTGATCAAATTGAGCCCATATAACCTATTTGTGTCAGCTTGAAGACATGGAGAACATCCCAGAACGTCCCTAGGATTAGTTTAAGTCATCTATAACTCTAAATTAAACCCTAGGCCGCTCCCTATTGATCGAGCCAAAAACAACCCTATTTTTATGGCTATTTTATTATGTTTTGGGGTCTATTTATGCTTAAATATATGTTATTTTGTTAATATTTGTGATTTGAGTCTTTATGAGATGTGAAATTGATAATTTGATAATTTTCACTAATTTTGGAGCTATTTTGATGACTTTTTACACAGATATGAGCAAAGTAATTTTGAGTATAGATTTGCAGATTCGAAGTTCGTGTTTGAAGACTTATTGAAGACAATTTGAAGATTTGAAGACCATTGAAGAATTATTTTCAAGAGCAAGAATTGAAGAATGGAGGTTTAATTGCGAAGGATTGAAGACAAGCCATGAAGAAACCTGGAAGCTAAGGAATTTTGGATATTTAATATGGGAAAATACCCAGCCCATATAATTATTAATTGGAATTAAAATCTCAATTAATGACTCATATATTCAAGGAAATATCCAGAATCCCGTAGATTCCCGATTCTAGTCCTAACAGGATTAGGATTCAGGCGCAGTTTTGGTAGAAAAATCATAACTTTCTACTCAGACCTTTGTTTGAAGCCCATGAGTACTCGTTGGAAAGCTAACTCCGAGATCTACAACTTTCCTTTGAAGTCCAAGACCCAGTTCTGCCGTTTTCAAGTCCAAAAATGCCGTCGAAGTCCCTGCACGAATTCAGCAAAATTTCAGGATCCTATTTTAACTTGGATTCTACTCTAGGATGACTTTTAATCTAACTTGGAGTCTAAGTTAGACCCAAAACCGACTTAGACCCCTTTCCAAGTTAGGATTGGATTTTCTAGGATTATTTCCACTATAAATAGCCACCTCCTGTAACAGAAATCACATACCCACATACACATAATTTTCTCTTCTAGTTCTAGTTTTTTTTCTAATTTAAGGGCTAGGGTGCCGCCACCCTCTCTTTGCATAGAGAGGGGCGGCAACCCTAGGATATTCAAGAGGAGTATTTCGCCTTCAAGTTCTGTAAGTTTTCTTCTTTTCTTTGGATGCTCACTTAATTCATGAGTGAGTAATCATTTTCTTTTCTCCAATGTAGAATTTAATTGATCTCTTGACTTATATCATGGTGAGATTTTGTGCTTTTATATGAGAATTAATAGGGTATTTCTTAATATCTCTGCATGAATTCTATGTTGCTTGTTTTGATTGATTGAAGCGCGCACTTTCTTGATAAATTAAGTAGCATTAGCTAAATTAATATCTTGAAGGATCTTCAGGTTTAATTGTTTGGTAGCAATTGGAAGCGAAGGATCTTCCTTCCAAGGGATTTAAGAATCTTTGACCAATTTTTAATTGCCCATTGTGCTTGTAAATTACTAGATCTTAATGCTTTATTCTTGAGTAATTATCACACTGGATCAAGAGGTAATTGTTTAAAGAATAAAAAGGATAATTCACACTGGATCAAGAGCTTTATCTAATTAAGGTAATTTAGGATTAAATTCCAAGCAAGCTATCCATTGTTTTCATAATCTTTAGATATCAATGATCCGTGTTATTGTTGTCAAGAGGGATATTAATTCTATGTTGGAGGGTTCTCTTATTTATTTTCTCAATTTATCTTTTGCTTTTAATTAATTGTTTTCTTTAATTTTCTTGATTGCTTTCTTAGATAATTTAAATTGCTAGTTTGATTTGATTTAATTTTACTTTAAAAAACCTTCTTTATTTTGTTTGTTTGTTTTAAGAAAAAGAATAATAACCTATCTCTTTGTGGGATCGACCCCTACTTGCCCTAATTATCTTTAGTTAGTAATTGTTGGGATTTTATTTTTATGATTTGCTGACGACCGATCACCTATATATACCCTCTTTGATGTGAATCTAGTTGTTTTAGATTCAAAATCTATCTCTGAAAAGCGTCCAAAGATGAACTTGACAACTTTGACTTCTAGTTCTTGTCAACTTGTACACTTCACCAAGATTAGATCTTCTTTCGTCGGAATTAGATGAACAATTAGACCTGCAATTGTCAACCTAAGATCACAAGAAACACAACTAGATAATCACTATCTAATTGCTTGCTAGGACTCTACAGGATCGAAGAACCCTAAGCTTGCTCAAACTAGAACAAAGAAGCTAAATTTTCAAAAGAAAACTCTCTTTATTTGATAAACTTAACTTCTTTGTTCTAGTTTGAGCTAGCTTAGGGTTCTTCAATCTTGTAGAATCCTAGCAAGCAATTAGATAGTGATTATCTAGTTGTGTTTCTTGTGATCTTAGGTTGACAATTGCAGGTCTAATTGTTCATCTAATTCCGACGAAAGAAGATCTAATCTTGGTGAAGAGTACAAGACGACAACAACTAGAAGTTAAAGTTGTCAAGTTCATCTTTGGAGGCTTTTCAGGGATAGATTTTGAATCTAAAACAACTAAATTCGCATCAATTGGTATTCAGAGCATAGGTTATCATCTTCAATCGGTAAATCTATCCTTCTATTCATCCTTCATCAAGTTTTTCATCCATCAACATCAAAATCGCATAAACTCACCTTTTCTTTTCAAAATTGCAGAAACTTGTGAATTTTTCTTCCCGATTCATTATAACTCCAATTGCTTTGAAATTTCTGATTTGGAGTCCTCATACATCAGGGTTTAATTGAAAAATATAAAAAAAATAAAATTTTTTTTGACCAGAATCTTGTGGAATTTATTCTAGCTTCGTTTGAGCTCGGAAAGCTTTGAAATTTGAGATCTAGACTTCTTTTATTGTGTTCTTTCTAGGAAAAATAGAAAAAAATCAGAAAAATCTGTGGCGTAATCGATTTTTTTTTTCAGATTCTAGGGTTCTTGATTTGGGAATTTGGGGATTAGGGTTTGTTTTGAGCAATTGATTCAATTGATTGCATCTAACCCTAATTGATTGTTTGTTTGAGATTGTTGGGTTGCTTTTGCTGTGAATTGAGATTTAATTTGAAGAATTTCAGGTTTAAACCCTATCGGAGACAAGTGGTACTAAATTGGATCTAAGTTGTACTAGGGTTTTTTTATTTGATTGAATTGATTGAATTGTGTTGTTAATTGTGTTTTGTGCAGCAAGTTTGGGAGACAAAAGGCTGTTTGGATTATTTATAGATCACTCTTATTTTGATTCACTCAAGTTATTGCTCTTAATTGTTTGTTCCTCAAGTAGGTCACGAGAAGAAAGAAGTACTCTAACAATTTGCTCTTATTAGGCCTATTGAAGCTAGAAAAAGGCATAATCTTGTGACATCATTAAGAGAGTAGTGGATCGTCAATTCATAGGTTGAGTGCAAACACGAGAGCACAACAAAGGTAATTCACACACACACTTGTGAGGAATTTTTATTACTAACTTTTCTTTGTGTGTAGGTAAAATGGGAGATAGGCAAGAAGTACCAAATCAAAACAATGACTTGGCTACCATGATACAAGCACTTATGCAAAGAATGGATGCCATGGATGCAAGAATGGAAACTATGGCTAAAGCTCAACAAGAACCACCACCTCAACAAAGAAAGAATAATGCCGCACAAGGCAATGAGCAAAGGGATCAACAACAACAACAACCTCAACAAAGGCAAGTTGTTAGGAGAATTGAACCAATGGAGAGATTGAGGCAACAAGAACTTGGAGGCCAATCCTACAATGAAAACTTGCGGCCTAGGAGAGGTGAACAAAGAGATGAGCCTAAGGACAACATCAAATACAAGATCCCAAAGTTCAATGGGAGACGGACACCTTCGGATTACTTAGAGTGGGAGTCAAAATTAGACATGTATTTTGATTATCACCCCTTTGCCGAACCTAAGAAGGTACAAATTGCTATCCTTGAATTTGTTGAGAATGCTTTGAATTGGTATAATCATTTGGTGCAGTCAAGGAGAAGAAATTTGGAGAGACCTATAGATACTTGGGCGGAATTGAAGAGTGTCATGAGAAAGAGATTTGTGCCAAGCTACTACATCAATTCCCTTTACCAAAGTTTGCAAACCTTGAGGCAAGGATCGAAAAGTCTTGATGAGTACTACTCAGAGATGATGTTGTTGATGTCTAGGGCAGAAATTGAGGAACCATCACAAGCCACCATGGCTAGGTTTCTTGCGGGGTTGAATAGAGAGATTCATGATATTGGCGAGATGCAACAATATTATGATGTTGAAGACTTGTTACAATAAGCCCTGAAGGCCGAGGGGCAAGTCAAGAGGAGTGGCGCCAAGAAAGGATTTTCATCATCAAATTCATGGAAAACTCCAATCAAGAAGGATGAGAAATCTTTCAACAAGGAGAAGGAGGTTGCGCAACAAAAGGGAGTGAGTCCTAAATCTGATTCTGAACTTTCATCTAGTTCTTCCTGTAAATCTCATGTTAACTGTTTTAAATGTCAAGGTTATGGTCATTATGCTAAAGATTGTGTCAATAAGAAGGTGATGTATCTTAATGATCATGGTGAAATAGTGAGTGAAGATGAGGAATTCAACTTGGGTTCAAGTGGTAGTGGGGATGATGAGGAGAGGTTTGCGCAAGATGAGAGTGATGATGATAATGAGGGTTATGAGCTTAAGAGTTTGGTTGCTAGAAAAAGTTTGAGTGCTTATGTGAAAGAAGATGTGCACAATCAAAGAGAAAACTTGTTTCATACTAGGATTTATGCGAATGGGAAGCCTAGTAGTGTGATCATTGATGGTGGAAGTTGTACAAACATAGCTAGTTTTTACTTGGTGAAGGAGTTGCAATTACCCACTACCAAACACCCAAAACCCTATAGTTTAGGTTGGTTCAATGATAGAGAGGAGATTAGGGTTAACAAACAAGTTTTAGTTTCTCTTTCTTTGGGCAGGTACAAAGAGGATATTTTGTGTGATGTTTTACCAATGCAAGCATGTCATGTACTACTTGGTCGACCATGGCAATTTGACAACAAGGTACATCATGATGGTGAGACCAATAAGTATTCTTTCATGTGTGGTAAGAAGCCTCTTACTCTAGTTCCTTTATCACCTCAAGAAGCTTTAAAAGATCAATTGAAATTGAGGGATGATTTTGCTAAATTAGAATCTGAATATAGGGCTCAAGAAAAGGCAAAGCATGCTAATTCTAGTTCTAATTGCGTTGAAAACAAGGTTGTTTTGGTTGATAAGAAAGCTATTTCTAAGAAAGTTGTTAAAGAGTGTATGTTAGCTACTAAGAGTGAGATTAAGAAAGCTTTGAATAATAATTCTGTTTTGATCTTGCTTATGCTTAAAAATACACTTGTTGCTACTAACAACTTGGATGGAGAGCTTCCAAGCAACATTGTTCCTCTTTTGAGTGAGTATGCAGATTTGTTTCCTGAGGAGATTCCTAGTGGATTACCACCAATTAGAGGGATTGAACATCAAATTGACTTCATCCCTGGGGCACAAATTCCAAATAAGCCAGCTTATAGGACAAATCCTGATGAAACAAAGGAGTTGGAGAGACAAGTTAGAGAGCTACTTCAAAAGGGTTATGTGCGTGAAATCCTTTCTCCATGTGCAGTTCCAGTTTTGCTAGTTCCTAAGAAGGATGGAACTTGGAGAATGTGTGTTGATTGTAGGGCAATAAACAACATAACAGTTAAGTATCGTCACGCTATTCCTAGATTAGATGATATGCTTGATGAATTGCATGGTTCTTGCTTATTCTCTAAGATTGATCTTAAGAGTGGATATCATCAAATTCGCATGAAAGAGGGTGATGAATGGAAGACTGCTTTTAAAACTGTTAGGATTGTATGAATGGTTAGTTATGCCTTTTGGATTAATTAATGCAGCTAGTACTTTCATGAAGTTAATGAATCATGTTTTAAAAGCTTATATTGGAAAGTTTGTTGTTGTTTATTTATTCCCATCGATTCCAAGCTATGCACCTTACTTGAAATCGATGGATGATTAATCTTACATTGTGTAATTCGGCCATATTGGCCTTAATTCTATCTTAGATTAGCTATTTAATTAGTTATGAACCTTATTTGGGTTGGGCCTTGTCTAATTAAGTCCAATCCTTAGCTAATTTTCTATTGGTTGTATTTATGGATAGTTTCTAGAAGATTCTTTAGGGTTAGCCGCTTATAGCCTTTGTGAGGGCGGTTTAGGGGGTTTCAAGGGGTTTGTGCGTCGACCCTTGCCTATATAAAGAGTCTATATCTCTCTTGTAAACTCAAGTTAAGTTTTCAATAAATATTTTGAGGTTTATTCACCAAATTGATTATCTTAGCTTCATTGTTCTAGTTTGAGCAAACTTTAGGGTTCTTCAATCTTGTAGAGTCCTAGCAAACAATTAAGTTGTGATTGCTTGATTGATTGTGAATCTTGTGATCTTAATTTCACAATTGCAGGTCTAATTGAAGACTTAAGGTCGACGAAAGAGGAGGAATAGCCTTGTGAAGTTCATCGATCTACAGATCTAGAAGTTGAGGAAGTTCAAGTCGACTTTGATAGATTTTCAAGGTTAGATTTTGAATCTAAAGCAACTAGATTCGTATCACTCTTATCCTAGAACCCTAGGAAGAAGGAAGATTTACAACACAACTTAGGTTTTTGCGGTTTTGGAGAGGAGGCAGCCGCCTCCCTCTTCTCTTCCTATTTTCCTTGTAAGTTTTTCCAGCCTCTCATGGATTGTTTCCATGAGTAGCTAAACTCTTATACTTCTTTTTCTTAGGTACTTTTGATCAATAAATCTATGGTGAGACTTTTGTTCTTAATAATTTGATTTTTCTGTTTGAATATGTTTCTTATCCCTGTACTTCATCTTATGTGTTCATGTTTTGATGGATTTGGTGCGCAACTTATCTTGAGATTTATGAATGCTAGAGTCAGATTCAATTTAACTTGAGTCAAGCTAATATTGGTCCAAGTGACAGTTGTAATTCTAGGAGTCCTAGGTTCAATGGGATTATCAAACCTTGTTGAAATCTATAGGCCGAGATGGTAATAGATGTAGATGAGTTTGGTATTGAATTATCATGCATGTGGAAAAGAATAATCTTAATGCTTATTCTAGGAAGGGGTGAAACCTAGATCAGAATAATAAAGGTTAATTTTAGCGAGATGGGGATTAATCTTATTAGCATGTTGGAATTAGCATTACGTCTGTTCCTATACCAATTATTCAAATGGAGTTGTTTAAGATATTAAGAGCATTACTTTATTTCAATGAAAATTGATGTCTACGTCTTAGGCTATATATTGATTTGGAATAATTTATGATTTTCATTGATTGCAATTTAAGTCAAATTCATGTTTTGTGTCTATGATCCATGATTTATTAGATCAAAATAATTACCTAAAAGAGAAGAAGTATGTTTATATTCAATTGCTTTTCTTAAACTATTTTCTTAATCTTTAGTCTAGTTCTATTTTATTGTTTTCTAGTTTAATTTAGCTATTTTGAAAAAAACCATAAAAATCTCCTTTGGTAAGATTTTCTTTAGTGTAATTTGGATTTAATTTGTTTCCACCTTCTCTGTGGGATTCGATCCCTACTTGCCCTAGCTATTAGTTATTGGTTTGTGGGGATTTATCTTGTGATTGACCAATGACTCGATCAGCCGTTCATTTTGAACACCTACCTTTGATAATTTCAAATCTTAATAAAATTCAACTTGAAGTTCTCAAAGCCATCAATGATACTCTCGAAATCATTGTAGACCTGTTGAAGGAGTACATCCAAAGTTCCTCCACCGTTGAAGAATAATTTCTTTAAGGCAGTCTAGCCAAAGACCTTAAAGAAAGGCGCTTATTGGGAGGCAACCCAATATTTTCACTAACCCTTAATTTTTCTTCTATTTTTCTTTTTCTTTTTCATGATTTCAAATTAAGGAGAGCAAATGGAGCCTACATTTGTGGAGATTGCAAGAAGAAAATCGAATGAAGTTTATGCTTGGAAAATAGAGAAGCTTTCTTAAACCCTATCTCAATTTAATTTTTCTTGCTTTGCTTTATTTTGCTTCTTTTGCATTGCTTCCTTGGTTTGAATCAATTGTTTGCATTTATAACTATCATAAGCATATAGGTCATAACTAAGGTCTAAACCAAAGAACATGTGCTTATCTTATTTATGATCTCTATTTCATGATTTCTATGCTATGATTGTTATGATAACCACACTTTTCACACATGTTCATGTGTATTCATACATTGAGGACAATGTGTCTTTTAATTGTGGGGGAGAGAGTCTAGAGAGTCTAATAGAGAGTCTACATGCATAAAATACCATGAAACTTTTTCGAAAATTTTTGAATTTTATATATATTGAGTGATTGATTTGATTATGATTGATTAATGCTTAGAATTTTTAAGGATGCTTTATTTGATTGATTGATTTATAGCATGATATCTTATTTATTAAATTAGGTATAATTAGAGTCTGTGATAAAAGCTCATTATTTATTGTTTTTATGATTATCTATTTCTAGAACTTGTATTTAATCTTGATTGAAATTACAATTATGAAAGTATGTTATGAATATGTCAAGAATAAGTCTGGGGGACTACTTATATAAAAGGGTAGTTAAAAAAAATTGTTTTCATAAAAGAAGTGTTTTCATGAAAGAGGAGAAGAGGTATTTCTGATAGAACCTTTCCGTAGTTGTCACTCTTTTAAACAAAAGGTGTTAGTAACTCTTAAAAGAGGATTAGAGGCATATAATTGCGGAAATATTGTCCCTCTGAAAAATAAATAGAGGGAGTCCCTCTAGAGTGCTAGTAGCCTCAAAATAAAAAAATAAAGGGAGTTAGTAACCCCAAATCATGAACACTTCGAGGTTAGTAACCTTAATTTTTTTAAAAACTAATTACCCTTTGAAAATCTATTATAACCCACGGAAACCCTTGATTTTTATCCATGATATGCATTCCTTTGAGTAATGGAGATAAAGATGACTACATAAGCTTATGGAAAGAAGTAGTTATAGAATGTGATGAATGGTAAGTGATTAGAACTACTTTAATTATGGTTACTTAAGAATGAAGATGCTTGCTATTTCTTGATCTTTTGAATTGAGTGCTCTTATTATTCTGTCATTTTGATTTCATAATTGCATTGATCCTTAATATGTGTATGTATTCAAAGTTTTCAAAAGATTTTTTAGATGGAATTATGATTTGCATAAGTTAGTTTTTGTTTTTTGTTTTTCATAGTTTTTCCACACTAGTTTGCTAGGAACTAGCAAAGGTTTAGTGTGGGGGAAATTATGATCGAGCCAAAAAAGACTCTACTTTTATGATTATTTTCCTATGCTTTTTGGTAGTTTTATATGTATTTTAACCCTATTTTAGAAGTATTTGTGTTTTTAGGTCTTGAAGATTAGAAAAGTGGAAACTTGTTGTTTTTCACTATTTTTGGAGCTATTTTGATGACTTTTTCTCACAAATATGGACTTAGCAATTTGGAGTGAAGATTTGGAGATTCGAAGTTCGTGATTGAAGATTTATTGAAGATAATTTGAAGATATGAAGATCATTGAAGAATTATCTTAAGAGGCAAGAATTGAGGATTGAGCTTAAATCGCGAAGAATTGAAGATAAGCTATGGAGAAGCCCGGAAGCTTTGGATTTTTGGATATTTTATATGGGATAATACTCAGCCCATATAAGCCCACAATTGGAGTTAAAATCCCAATTTGTGCCGCATATATCCAAATAAATATCCAATTCCCGCATATTCCCGCATACTAGTCCTAGTTGGATTAGGATTCAGCGCAGTCTTGGTAGAAAGGCCATAACTTTCTGCTCAGATCTCTAAATTAGGCCCGTGAGTAGGTGTTGGAAAGCTAATTATGAGATCTACAACTTTCCTTTGAAGCCCAAGACCCAGTTCTGCCACCTTCAAGCCCGAAATTGCCGTCGAAGTTACTATGCGATTCCAGAATTTTCTAGAGTCCTATTTTCACTTGGATTTTGGCTCTATGAAGACTTTTAAGCAAACTTGGAGACCAAGTCAGCCTCTAAACCGTCCTAGGCTATTCCTAAGTCTATATGGAGTCTAATTAGTCCACTATAAATAGCCACCTTATGCAACAAAAATCACACACAATTTACAATCACAATTCTAGATCTCTTTCTTTTCATCATCTTCTAGTTTTTAGGCTAGGGAGTCGACACCCTCTCTAACCATAGACGAGTGTGATATATCTAGGATTTTGCAAGTAGGATTCCGCCCCCTTCAAGTCCTGTAAGTTTTCTAATGCCTCTCATGGATTTTTCTAAATCAAAAATCCACGACTAGCTAAATTCTTAATACTTCTTATCCTTTGGTGATTTCAATTAATTAATTATGGTGAGATTTGTGTGCTTATAATTTGATGTTTGTTCTTTATAGATAGTTTTCTGATCTCTGTTTTAATTTTATGATTTTGATGGTTATTGATTTTAAAGGCCTATAATGATATAACTGGATAAATCTATAGTTAGATCTAAGCTTTGAGTGAGAAATCGAGCTTGATTGTGTGGTAACAAATTGGATTCGTTGAGAATCGGTTCAATGAGAAAGGTTGACCTTATTGTGGTTGTAAAACGGCGATGAGTTTGGTTTTACTTGTTAAGCATGTGTGAAAAATAATTGTTCTTAATGCTTTGTTCTTGGCAATCTTCCACCCTGAGAAGGAAGTTGGTTGTTAAGTAATAAAAGGAATAATTTAACCTGAGAAGGACCTTTATCTAATATACATGTTAGGGCTTTTTGCGAGATGTCCCTAGACCAATTATCATCAAGAATAAAACATTAAATTCATCTTTTTAAATCAATGATCTGTAGTTAAATTGATTGATTTCTACCATTGGAGAAGAAGTGTGCTTTCTTATTATTGTTTTCTTTCTTAATTGCCATAGTTTAGATTTAATTTTCTCTGCTTTGTTTTCAGTTTAATTGTTTTCTTTATAATTGTTATTTTCAATCCCCTGTTTTCAAGCAAAACTTTTAAGAAATTCTTAGAGATTTTATCCTTTGGATAAGTCTATTCCCCTTCTCTGTGGGATTCGACCCTACTTACCCTATCTACTTAATTAGGTTTTGTGGGGATTATTTTTATGATTGCTGACGACTGATCAGACATCTCACCCAATTTTTATTGTATCATACACAACTTTGGAAACGACCCCAATGACTCACCCATTTTTTATTGTATCATACACAACTTTGAAAACGACCCCAATGATATCAATAATATAAAAGGGGATGTTTTTACCATAAAAAACCTAACCACAAAAAAAATCATACAAAGACAACCCTTTTTTCAGAAAAGCCCCAAAATCCATAAAAACCCTAACTATAAACTGTAGACACCCATTTTTGTCTCGTATCCTTTAACTTAAATCAATTTATTTCTTATTTGGCATTAGGGTCACCTAGGTGCATTTTGGTCATTTTACACATTCAAGGGCGTTTTGGTCATTTTAAGTTCACTGTTAATTTAGTTTAGTCAATTCATCTCTCAGTCATCTAGATTGCATTTGGAAAAAACAAAAATTTTAGTATGAGCACCTTTGGCATTTTCGCATATTTCAGGGATTAGCTTCATTTAGTATTGCTGCCTTTTAGTTTTTATTTAAGTCAATTTTATTTCTTAATTTACATAGGAAGCGTTATAGTCACTTACTAGTTCATAGTTAGCAATCCTCTACTTAATTAGCATGCTCTTTATTTGAGTTGCACTTAGTATATCCCATTTTTAGAAGTTACATTTGCATATTCCATGTTTGATCACAATTAGTAATTTGGTTAATCCATATGCATTTTTGGGTTTTAGCATTACATATATGTTTGCTTGCATTCAAAAAGTACAAAAAAATTGGAAAATTGAAAATTACAAAAAAAAGGGTAGTTTGTTTACATTAGTAGTTTAGTCCAATTACAACAAGTCAACACTTTTGTTTGCTTACAATACAAAAGCCCTTTTTACAAAAGTCAGGAGGTATGCCTTGGTAGAATCCTTTCCTATTTCCCTCATTTCCATGCTCTCCATCCCCATTTAGCACATGACTGGTTGTATCATCTACATGAGTTGGTGAAGGAGTCTTAAAACAGCAAGTGTTCCTTCCTTGAACCACTCATCCCATAAGTCATGGCAGCTTCGCGGTACTTTCGGAAGGTTTTAATCCTGCAAGTGACAGAAGAAGCAGTACAGCATGCAGAAATGTTTCCCCAGGCTTTATACACAGACACCATTGATTGGTAAATGAGTCATGAGACAGATGCAAGTTAAGAAAGCAGATTAAATATATGGCAAAAGCACAAGCGAAGGTTCCTGAGTAAGAGAGCTAAAGAGCAAACAGTGTCGAGTCTGTAGAGAGGGGGAATGCGTAGAGTGTGAGTGTGGAGAGTGTGTGATCAGTGTAGCGTCTGGTGTGGTGAGAGGGTGTGAATAACAAGAGAGAGAAAAAACTGTATATCTGATGGGAAGAGAGAGTGGGAAAAATGAGAGCTTTTTCCTTTTTTTTTTGGGTTTTTTTTTCTGTGTGATGTTGAGATTTTTGAGAGAGGCCCCGAGAAGATGAGTGTGAGAGCGAGAGAATAAGAGTGTGTAGTAGGAGAGGAAAATGAGAGACTATTGATAAGATCCGTGGGAGAGATTGCAGAGAGAGAAGAATCCAGTGAAGAGAGACTCCCCTCCATTCTATTTCTTTTTTTGGGTTCCATGGATCCATTTCTAACAACTTCTTTTGTCTTTTTTCTCTGTGCAGGTCAATTGGTTACTAGCCGATAAGCTAGGGCTGCTGATGAGATATTATGAGCAACTAGAAAAGTTGCTGAGCTGGCCAAGGAGCAAGTTAGGGAATCCCTTTGTTGCATTGTGAATTTCCCTTTTGATCCTGTAATTTTTCATTTTTTTGCCGAGTTGCATTTATAGCCCTTTACTACATATACCTGCACTCCATCATAGCAACTAATATGTATACTTGTTTAGCTGGCTTTGTTATACTTGAATACCTCTTTGGATGAGTGCTCATAGCTCATGAGATACTTCTAGGTCTCTTTCTTGCATTGTTTACCTTTACGAACAATTTTCTTTGCTGCTCGTATTTCATCTCAACTTTGCCTTGGCATGCATTGTTCTTGTGTCCCTGTTTGGCATTATTTGCTGAATTCTTGCTCGTTGATGAGTGCTTAAACCCTTAGCTACTTCTGGCAATTCCCTACTACTGTGTTGGATACCCCCAATGTCTGCAGCTGTCTTGTGTGCTTTGACTTGTGTTCCCTACAAGTTCATTTGAATTGCTTGCCCATTTGTGCCCTTCGCAAAGCTCGTGCATGTGGCTCTCTTTGATTACACTATTGTGTTTTTTGCTTGCTGTCTAGCCTTATATGTCCCACTGCTTTTAAGCTTTCTCTACTGTGATTGTTTCTTTGATGCCTTCTGAATTGCATGTTCTGTTGCCATGTGTTGCTCTGTGTGGATTTGACTTCCTGCATGCATTCATCTCTTTATGGCTCCGTTAGGATGTTGAAGTCTTGAACTTAATCTCGACTCTCTCAATCCTTAGAGCCTACAAATAACTTTCCCCAGGCTTAATGTATTCCATCTTTGCATGCTTGTTGTAATTCTCCATGTATTCTTCACTATTTTGCACTTTCCCTCCCTTGCTACTTTCATGCTGTTTTGAAATGTTTGATTGTTCTTGCTAATTCTTGATCTTATGTTTTTCCATATGTCATTGGCTTGTTGCTGTTTGGATTTGAGTGCCTACATCATGGAATATTCACCAATTAATTGTGTTTATGTCCTAAGCCTGGGGTACATTTTTTTTTTTCACTTTACACCTTGTGTTTTCTTCTTTTCCACTAACCTGCAGGGTTAAGGATTTAGTCGAAAGCATTGTTGGTAATGTCACTTTCTGCATGCCCAAAAGGAAGAAGAATGAAGAGAAACGAGGGAGAATTCCCCAAGACACTTCCCCTAATTTGTTGCTAAAAAGTTAATGTAATTACAAGCAAAAATTGTTGTTTCTTATTGAACTGAAAGTTATGAATGCAAGCAAACCATTTTTTGTGTTTTTTTGTAATTATGTAAGCTAAATCTTAAGAAATGAAATGTAAACTAATAAATGAAGAAATGAACTCTCTTTTTTTTCCATTTCTATTTTTTATATTTTCATAATTGCAATGCCATAATGTATGAAATTCCTAAAAAATGAAAGATGCGAATTCTATTTCTTCCTAGCGATGTGAGCGAAGTGGTTTAGATAAGTCGCTATGAACCAACATTGGATTGAGATAAATGTCTACATTGTCAATGCCAAACTACTAATTGCAATCAAATTAATTGAAACGGAATATGCAAATGCAATTGTAGTATAAAGCTAATAAGAAAAATATATTTATTTGGATTTTTCTAATGCAATCTAGATGACTAAAACTGAATTAGTTAATCTAAATTAAAAGCGAACTTGAAATGACCAAAATGCCCCTGAATGTGCAAATGACCAAAATGCCCCTAGACGTGCAAATGACTAAAATGCTACATAAGAGAAAAATTAATTTAAAAATAAAAGGATACCAGATAAAAATGAGTGTCTACAATCATGAGGCAAGACAGTTGCAAACTTGTCTGCTAAGAATGCCTTCTCTAGATTCGTGAAAATGATATTGTTGTTAGAAGGTTTACTGCCCATTTCTTCCTCATTGTTAATGATGACTTCCGATTTTTGCAGGTCATCCATAAGAAAACTATCCCATATGGTGTTGTTTTTCTCCAACAACTCATTTTCTCCCTGTATCTGAACCATCGTTGCCCCCAATTCCTTATATTTCTTATTTTCAGATGAGACTCCATTCGCATCCAGTTGGACTTCTCTTCCATAAAGGATTCATTCTCCAAACGTAATCTTGAATCTTATTCTGTAATTTGTTGATGTCCACCTTGAACGCAGATATATGATTTTCAAGCTTCTTGATCTTTAAATCAAACATACTAGAGAAATTCTTTTGAACAAAATAAGGAAAGTGCTTTTTAACTACCCTCTCAAGTATAATCGGAAAAGACGGTTTTGGAGCTATTGGATGAATAGATGGCCCCAAATTCTCATGATATTCGGTAATCATTTCTTAAAGACAGAGATCTTAAATCATTCATATAAGAAAACCAATAATTTCCTTTTGTCAATTCAGTCTCATCATCCTTTTCCTTATCATCTTCATCATCTTCCCTGTTAAAATAGTCCTTAAAAGAGTCATGATCTATTAGAATAGAATCACGACTTATTGGCATTTTCAAAAGCTTTTCTTGTTTGATTCAATCTTCTTTCTTGCTTGAATTATTGCCAGATGACTGGCAATTAGTGGACAAAAATCTCTTTCTCAAGCCCAACATTAAACTAGAAATTCAGAGGAAACCACAAACATAAAATTGAAAATAATACAAAAGAAATAAAAAACTTGAAACAGAGACAAGGACAACAAAAAAAAGTTTTCAAGGAAGTCTAAAGATAAAACAAAGAGTAATTCCCAAAAGAAACAAACACTCGAGTCATTTTTTAAGGGTGGTTTAGTTGATAACAAAGGCTGGAAGGAAAGGTGGGGGTGGCGTCAGACCAGGAAAGAGGAAAGGTTGATGATATAGAGATCAACAGGGGAAGGAAAAGGAGGAGGGGGTTGGTGATGTTGACAAAAAAACCGAGGGTTGAAGGGTGCAGGGAAGGAGTGGAAAGAAGGAGGAGATGGAGGGTTTGTGGAAATTAACATAAACGAGACAAAGGTTTGAAGATACAAATGTCAAGAATATAGTATAATATACTATTATACTTCATCATTCAAAACCGTCCCCTTCCAAACCTTGAGCAAATTTGAATTTTACTTCTCTAAAGTCAACAGCCATTAGCAAACACAACTCCCCAAAACATGTTCTTCATGGGGTGGACCTTGGTGGCTTTGATATATAACACCGCACTCTAGAAAGCATGAAAGACAATAGAAAGCAACGTGACCCCTTTTTTCGGGGTCAGCAACTCTTTGGCTAAGATGTTTATTGAGGTAATGCCTCTACCTGTGCTATGGACTGCGATCCTCTTTTTTATAAATGCCATGCGGCCAATTAATCCAAGGAAAGGAGCAACACCATGTTATTTGTAATTTGTAATAAAGTGTGTCTTCTTTAGCTATTTCTTTGTAGCAGCTTTTGGTGTTACGGATTTTACATATGAGGAGATATATACCGTAATTTGTAGTATAACTGCAGATATAAATGGGGGGGTTTATAGGATCAATAATGTGTTCATTAAATAATTTTATTTTTATATTTTGGGATGAATGGTTAGAGAAGGGGAATATTATAGTATTTAAGGGAACTATTCTTGGGTGAAAAAAATGTATATTTAGTTCATCATCCTGGCAAACCCGATAGCTATCCTAGATGATTACACCCTCTCATACGATTCTATCAGGTGGGAAGGGGTAAGAAATTCGTAAAGCAACAACGACCATTACGCTGGACGGATGCCACAACAAAAAATTGAGTAAAAGGTAGGTGTGGGCAGCAAAATAGGAGCAGTAGCTCCTAAGCCTTTTTTTTTTAAAGAACAAAGTTTTAATTTGGCTAAATAGCCCCTTTGCCTCCTAAACTTTGCAAATTTAGGCTAGATTGCCCCATGAACTTTAAATTGTGCCATTTCGCCCCCTGAATTTGTAAATTCAGGCTTATCCCCCTGATCAGGTCAAAATTATGCCTTCCTATGCTTGTTGGTATTTTTATGTGTGATTATGCTCTATAATTCAAGTATCTGTGATTTTAGGTCTTGAAGAGAAGAAAAGTGGAATCTTGTTGTTTTTCACTCTTTTTGGAGCTAATTTGATGATTTATGACACAAATATTGCACTAGCATTTTTTAGTGAAGATTTGGAGATTGGAAGTTCGTGATTGAAGACCTATTGGAGTCAATTTTAAGCCATGAAGATCATTGAAGGAAGATTCCATGGTGAAAGAACTAAAAACGAGCTTAATCGTGAAGGAAATAAGCATGTCAAGAAGGAAGTCTGTCGACATGGGCCTAGGACCATTTTACATGGGCGCATGAAGAAATGAGTTGTGCCCACAGCTGGAGTCGGGGGTCCCATTCTGCCCGTGCCTGATGCCCATGTGACACTCATGTGCCGCAACCTTTTCCTAGTTGGAGTAGGAATTCTGTGAAGTTTTGGTAAATCGACCATAACTTTTGATCCAGACCTCCCGTTAAGGTGATTCAAAGTGCATTACAAAGAGGACTCAAAGATCTACAACTTTTCAGTTTTGTTCGAGTTCCAGTTCTGCAATCTTCGATAAAGAAATTGCCCCTAAAGTTTTCGATCAGTAGTAGTTTTGGGCCAACTCCGAATTTAACCTAATTTTTGCCCAAGAAGAGATTTAATCCGACTTGGAGACCAAGTTAAGAGCTTAAACCGTTTTATGATTGGTTAATATCAATTCTATGTCTACTTGGAGGCTTAGATATAGTCCACTATAATATCAACCTTAGGTTGAACCGCAAATATAATTATCATAGTCTTTAAATTTCTTTTCTTCTTCTATTTCTCTTTAGTTTTAGGTTTAGGGTTCGGCCCCTCTCTTTGGAGAGAGGGGTGCGGTACCCTTTGCTAGCCGCCCAAGGGAGGATCGTTAGCCTATGTTTGTAAGTATGTTCAAGTTTCTCAAGGATTTTTCCAAATTCATGAGTAGCTTAATTCTTAATACTTCTTTTCCTTTGGTGATTTCAATCTTTAATTTACGGGGAGACTTTTGTTCTTCATAATTTGATTTATCTATTGAATATGTTTCTTAATCCTTGTTCTTAATCTTATACTTTCATTTTTGATTGATTAGAGTGCGCAGCTAATCTTGATAATTGTGTTGGTTATTGCTAAATCAATTCTGGTGAGATGACTAGTAACTAGGTTCATTAATTGCAGTAAATTAAGTTTTGTGATATGGTTTAATGGGATTGTCAAACCTTATTAGATCTAGACTGTGTTATGCTAGACATAATGAGTTTGGTTATATTTTTATGCATGTGAGAATTAATTGATATGCTTAATGCTTTATTTTTTATGAACTTTAAGCCATGATGGTAAAGATAATAGGAATTTATCGCTGTTGTCGAAACGTTCGGGTCCGAGGAACCCTGCCGCAACGACTTTGAAAAGGAGTCGCCACTAATCTTTTTTCTAAAGTGTGATTAGCCACCTATCCGATTATTAAGTCTAATATTAACCTAAGCTTGGCGAAGGTAATACTAAACCTAATACAGTTTGCTTAACCAGAGTCTATGGGTTCAGGAGTCGGTTACGCTCGGGGAAGGATTAGCACCCCCGAGACGCCCGTCAAACGACGGTACCTCTAGTCTAACTAGATCCACCGGGTCGAAAAGAAAAGTTGGTTGCTTTTAGTCTTTGATCTTGATTATTATTAGAAAGGGTTATAAAAGAAAATAAAATCATCTTTGAAACAAATGTCAAGAATTCAAAGAACATGATCGAACACCGTCGATCAATTCTGTCTCGATTCTCTTTCACTGTTTGTTCTCTTGTTGAATCTCCCGCACCGGGAAGAGGTTTTGAAAATGCCGTGTTAAAACCTTTTATTTTTGTTTTTAAAGTCTTTTACTTTATTTTGGAAACTCCCATTTTAGTCTTCCTAAAAATGGTGTGAAAATCTTCTTTTCTTATTGTTTTGGAAATCTTCTTTCCATCTTTTATTGATAAACTAAGTCTAGTTTGAATTTGAAAACCTCTATTTAAATCTTGAAAACTCTTGATTACCAATTTTAATTTCTTTTGAAAACTGAGTAAGAGAACATCAATTTTGAAAATGCTTTTGGAGAAAAAGAACAATCTTTTTGTATTTTCTTAATTATGCTTAATCTTAGAGGGAAGAAAAATGAATGCAGATGATGCATAAACTAGTATAGTTTAATCATTTGATTAATAAAGAAGGGTTTACTCGAGTCAACCCCTACGAACCTAGGCCGGCCCTCCGGGGATATTCGTAAAAGTTGTTCGATCTCGGAGCGAAATCTCGAGAGGTCGTGCTCATGCACCTTTACCCGGGATTCACCCGTCATAGTCAAAAACACCACTTTATAAATCGGGACATGTAATGCAACAATTTAAGTACAAGTAAGTATGATGTGCATGCAATGAAGTTCTATTTTACTAAATTATTACAAACCAAGGCCTAATCAAATTGAAATTAAACTAACAAAGAACAAAATTGAAAGAAATTAAAAGCTTCAGGGCCAAATTGGATAAATTGGAGACCTATCTGCACATCAAGAAAACAATTAGCGAAATTCAGGGAGCAAAGGGCATAAATTAAATATCAACAATGTAAATTAGACACCTAATTGCACAATTCTAGCATAATATCTAAAACTAACTTAAGTCTCTATGTGAACAAGAAAATAAATTATAATGCTTATGTGAACTAATTGACACGTGAATGGATTAACAACAAACCCCAAGCCCAAACGTTTTTAAAACCCAATAGAAATATTGAATCCCCAAACATGAAAGAAAATCTAAAAAAAAAAACCCTTGCTTATGTAAGCAAAATAAAATCCAAATAAATTACATTAAACTGAGATAATTACTATTTTAATTTCAACCCTAGCTTACATCAATTACCAAGGTAATGTTATTTTTTTTACCTAAATTCATTAGGTAGAATCTGATAACATATTTAAAGTGAACAAACTCTAGATTAATTATGAACTAATTTTCAAGTAAAAAAAATGTAAACTTTAGATAAAAAATCCAACCTTTAAACAAATCCTAACTCATGAAAATTAAACCTTACATTTTAGACAAAAATTAAACTTTGAATTAACCAAGCTAAATGTTAATTAAATCTCAACTTAACATAACAAGCAAACACCTTTAAACCTAAATTTATTATGAATAACTCAAAATAGACCTATTTATCAAAAATAAACTCTAACTTGAAGCAAAACAAGCCTTAAATTGACTAAAATTGCAATAAACGACACCAAATCGCATGAATCAAATCAGAAAGGACTAAATGGATGAAGGTTGGAACTTACCAACTTATGTTGTGATTTCCTTTTCTTAAAACGGCGTCGTTTGATTACAAGGTCCCCTTTTTGTCAAGCCTATTTTCTTCTTCTCCCTCATTTAGTTCGTTGTCTTCTTCTTCTCTTTCGATTCACCATTGTTGTTCATCAGAGATCTATTTCCGCTAATCATGAACTCAACCACTTCGAGCCTTCCAAACACAAAATGAAGCTTACTCCCCCTTACCCATGACAAAGCTCAAAACTTTCATGGAAAATAACCAAGCCGTGAACTCAAAATTACAATCCGGGTAGACTTGAAATCTCCAACCACCACTCCGTTTTATGATTTCGACCTTTCAAACCCTAAGCTTCATCTTAGTTCCACCAATTTCACGAAAACCCTTTAATTTAGTCAAACCCCAAATCACCTTATATAAACCCTAATTTTTTAGCTTAGAGAAAAAGGGAGATCGCGATGGAAAGAGAACCTGTGGGTTCCTTTTTTAGTGAGCCAAGGAGAGAATTTCAATGAGTCCAGGGAGGAAGATTTTCAGTGGATCTGTAGAGTGTGTGGTGGTGGATTTTTTTTGTGTAGGGGGAGTGTGTTTGAGGAGTGAAAAAAAATAAGAGAGTCCGTCTGTGTTCCGTGTGTGTGAAGTGTTGAGAGGGAAGATGGAGTCCGTGTTATTGTGTGAGAGAGAGAGAGAGGGAGAGAGAAGATGGGAGACTGTCGAGAGTGGTGTGTGGTTGCTTGTGGAAAATCAGAGACTAGAGTATTGTGATGATTTTTCTTGAGTAAAAAAAGAACTGCCTGTGTGTGTTGTTTTCTTTTGTGTGTTTGTCTCCATTTTCTTGTGTGTAGTGTGATAGGGTGAAGAGATTGGGTATCTAGAAGGGAGAAATTGAGTGACTGATGATAAGATTAGAGGGAGAGGGAAGATGGGAATCTAGGTGAGGAGCCAGCGGGAAGATCCGAGACTGTTGAGAGGTGTGAAGTTTTTAGTATCAGTGAAGGTTCGAGAATGAGGGTAGGAAAAATGAGAGTGTTCTGTGTAGAGTGTAGAGAGGAGTCTGTGTAGCGATAGAGAGTCAAGGTTTTTGTGGTTAGAGAGTGGGAGAGGTTGTCGAGGGTAGTGAGCGAGAAGATGAGTGTGTAGGGAGGTTATTGAGGGAGAGAATGGGAAGGGAGGGAGTGGGGAGATCAGCTGTGAGAGAGAGGGAGAATGTCTATGTTTTTCTTCCTTTGGTTCAATGGATTCCTCCCTTTTTTTGCTTAACTGACTCCCCTAACAACTTTGTTTCTTTGTGAGAAGGTGAAGATTGTTGTGCACGTGTGTGGTGAGCTGGAATTACCACACAGATTTTTTAATTCAGGTATATCTCCCCTTCCACTGTCATTTCCCTGCTGTTGACATCATCCATGCATATCATTTGCTAGCTTGTGAATGTGAGAGGGTAGTTTTGAGAGAGTATTGTTTGTTGTTGTTTTTTTTTTATGAGCAATGGACCTTGTGATCTGTTTGCCTGATTTGAAATTGAATTTGATCCCTTTGTGATTTGATGACTTTGCCATTTGATTCCCTTTAATGGTGCTGACCTTCTCCTTCTCAAACGTCTTGAAGTATTGGTAAATAATGGTGACTGCAAGGAGAATACCAGTTCTGGACTCGACTGCTCCCATAAAATCTGCCAATACTGTGAGTGCACAAATGCACATGTCTCCAAATGCAGCAGCAGTGGGTATGTAGCGGTTGAACTCTTTCTATAAGCTTGCCTCACGGAGTCCGGGCATAACCATTTGTTGTTCCCTGAGCTGCTTGGCATCATCTCTAGCAGATGATTCAGAAACTTCAATCCAAGCTTGAGAACAATGCACATGCTCCTGTATAGCAACTTGTTGTATCGGGTTAAGATGTTATGGAACCAACAAATAATAGCTCCTTCAAATTCAGTACCTCTGCCACTGTTGACTATATCCTTCCCCATCTTGTTTTATCCCACTCTTGAAACTAAGCTATTTGTATTTTTGTAATATGTACAAGATAAGGTATAAATGAAAACCCCCTTTTTGTAACAGATAGGAATCGCAACATTTGTATTTCACCAACAATCCACAATGCAAAACTCATGTAACTTTTACTTATGCAATGTGAAGAAGTTATCCTAATCAAATTCCAACAGTAGCTGAAATGCCCAAATTAGACTACTAACTAAAGCGATAACTAAAATGATGGGATATGCAATGCAACATGGGATAGCCTAAATGATAACTAAAATGATGGGATATGAAATGCAACATGGGGTAGACTAAATGCCACTTAACAAGGAAGTATCATCATTATAATGTTTTTGGTTTTTGGCTTTTTCTTGCAAATGACATCTAATGCTAATTAAATAGAGGATTACTAGATAAACTATTCTATCAAAATGCTAACTAGTAAGTGACCATAATATGCTTCCTATGCAAATTAAGAAATAAAAAAGATTAAAATGCAACAATACAATATGAAGCTAAGCCCTGAAATATGCAAAAATGCAAAAGGTGTTCATACTAAAATTTTTGGATTTTTTCAAATGCAATCTAAATGACCAAGATGAATTAGGTAATCTAAATTAAGAGTGGACTTAAAATGACCAACGCGCCCCTGAATATGCAAATGACCAAAATGCCCTTAGTGTAAAAATGACCAAAATGCCCCCAAGTGACCCTAATGCCAAGTAAGCAACAAATTGATTTATATTGAAGGATACAGGACAAAAGTGGGTGTCTACAGCTGCCCCTCTTTGTGCACTTTCCAACTATCGAGAAGTGAGCAAAGAAGTAGTTTGTATACTTTTTGAGAGTTAGGAAGTGCGCAAAAGAAGTAGACACTCGCCCCTACTGCCGAGTCAGACATTTACTTTTCTTTTTACTTCGAAATGGATCGTCTCCTGATCAACTTCTTTGAATTGTCTTCCAATTCAATCTTCGGGGAATCGTCTTCCGAATCAACTTCTTTGAATTGTCTTCCAATCCAATCTTAAAAAAGGACTGTCTCCCGCTTATCTTTTGAATTGTCTTCCAATTCAATCTTAAAAGGACCGTCTTCCGCTTATCCTTTGAACTGTCTTCTAATTCAATCTTAAAAGGACCGTCTTTTGCTTATCCTTTGAACTGTCTTCCAATTCAATCTTAAAAGGACCGTCTCCCGCTTATCCTTTGAACTGTCTTCCAATTCAATCTTGAGAACATCATCTTTTGATACTCTTTGAAAAGATCCCTTTGAGGAGTTTCATTTGAGAAAGTCGTCTTCCAACATATTTGAGGAGATTGTCTTCCAATCCATTTCTATTTCTGAAAATTTTCCTGAAAAATCGTCTTCCGATTGGCTTCTAGATATCTAAATCTGATTGATTTCTGAAAATATATTTCTAAATAACCGTGTTTTGGTGCATCTCTTAACAAGATCGTCTTCCGATCAACTTCTGAAACCTTTTCGAGAAACTAAATTCCGGTGTACTTTTTAACAAGATCGTCTTCCGATCATCTTCTGAAAATTTTTGACAAAACATCTTCTGGCGTACTTCTTGACAAGATCGTCTTCTGATCAACTTCTGTAAATTGTTGAGAAACCATCTTCTCGTGTATTCCTCAATGAGATTGTCTTCCAATCAGCATTTGAAAATTCTTTCTAACAAACCGTCTTCCGGTGTATTCCTTAATGAGATTGTCTTCCAATCAGCATTTGAAAATTCTTTCTAGCAAATTGTCTTCCAGTGTACTCCTTAATAAGATTGTCTTCCAATCAACATTTGAAAATTCTTTCTAGCAAACCGTCTTCCGGTGTATTCCTTAATGAGATTGTCTTC
>AWUE01021059.1:0-21371 GCA_001974825.2 Corchorus olitorius | reverse complement strand
ACCCACTCAAATGACCATATGAATTAGAGATAACACCCAAGTTTGAAAGTTCTAGTTTGAAGCTCAAATATCCCAAGGTTGCATGTAACAATTAACAAGAATTTGAAGATGAAATTTTTTAGAGAGAGAAAGCCATATTCGGTTGAGAGAGAGAGAAGTTTTTGATGAAATTAACGGAGAAGAAGAGAAAATAAAGAAATTGAGTCTCTTTTATACTTACTGGAAAAATTACATTTTGGACCCTATAATTTTCATTTCTTTCAATCAAGTCCATTACTTCAAAATTCTTTCAATTTGGTCCTTTACTTCACCACTTAAATTTCTAATAAAATTCTAAGTTAGAAAAAAATTAATTTAGGCTTCACACGGTGGTTGTTCACGCTCGACTTCCGGGTTGGGGCGTGACAACTTTATTGGTATTAGAGCATTTGGTTGTTATCTTTGTTTCATAAGTCCAGTGGGTCTGTAGTGAGACTAGGATAAGTTCCGGACACATAGGTGTCCATTTGCCTTTCTAGTATATGTTTTTGTTTTAAAAATCAAAATGTTTGGTTATCTTGTTTTTAATACTAATATCGTGTCTCTTAAAATGATTTTGTTTTTTTTTATTTTAAATTCCATGTCTCTTCCGTTTGTGGTTCCTAAAATTCTAAACTCGTTGCTTTTCTTAGAGATTCATGCCACCAGAACGTGATCATTGTCGGCGATGACATCCTCATTACGATTTGAGCTCGTTAAGAGATCAAATTGAAGAATGTGAATTCTTGGACCATTTGTCCTCTACGCAATTGTTTATAGGAAAATACTCATAACTTGTCGTTTCTACTTGTATCATTTCCATGTATTGTGTATCCACTCCTGTCATACCCAATAACGACTTTTCCTTCGATGCCATTTTCGTAAGCGACTTTTTATTGTGTTGGAGTCTGAATCTCGTATACCGCTTACGGCACGAGTAATGTTGCAAATAAATAATAAGTGTTCAAGCTTGATGATCTGATTTAGAAGGTTTATGTTAAAGGAGGAGCTACCACTGGTAAAAATAATTAGTATGTTTTGATAATAGAGGGATTTCTGAAAGTAGTAATCGGCGAGTTGTTGGGTTTGCCCTAATGGTATTTTTCGGTGTTGTTCTGAATCAAATTTTCTAACGTGAAATGGTGTCTGGAGAATAGAACTGAGCTAGAAGTTAAAGAAGTGATTGAGCAAAATATTTTAAGGTCAGTACCTCTGTTGGAGGTTTTTCAAACGTTGGTAACAATGAATGGAGGTCGAAGTTTGTCATTAGGAATTGGTTAAAGACAATTATGATTGTAATTGGTAAGAACAAGTGTCAGTTGTGGGAAGTAATCAAATGCTTATTTTACTAAAAGTGCGAGTCTTTCTCATGTTTGACTTAACGTTAAATAACCATATGTTAAAGACCAATTGGGTGGCTTGAAGAATGTGGCTTTTTGAGAATGAGTCATATGTTTTGAATTATAAGACGAGTTGACGGGTTGAGCCAAGGTCTCATACTGATTCTGAACAAGATTGTCGCCATTGACATTCTTGTTTATAGAAGTGTATATATTATAGAAGTACTTAAATCTTCAAAACTAATGTTCTCCAAACTCTATAAGAACTTCAGGTTGACTGCAAAGTCACAAAAGTTTTGAGACAAATAACGTCAGTTGTGTTTTAATGGTACATGATGGATTTCAGTTGAATTATAAAAGATGAAAATTTGGTTTGAGAAAAAGGAAATGTTGGAGACTACATGAAGATTTGAAGCTAGTTGTGAGTTGAACCTATCAGACTAGTGTTTTGAAATATGGGAATAAAATGGTTGTAAAGATTAAGGATATACAGAATTGTTTAAAGGACAACACATAATGGAGTTGTGCCAACACTTGTAAAATATTCGAAGTTCGCAATTTGGTCAAACCTGCCTAAGAAAACAAATGATTTTGGGAATTAGTCGAATTGCACTGTTGCAAAGTCTAACAGATATAGTGTTCCTCCCTGTCGATCAAGCAGCGACGCTACTCGTGATAGACTTCTCTTTACGGCGCTATCGTTCGGTTTGGATAAGAAAAGTCCTTTCTGTCGCTTCGTTTAGGTGGCCTTCCCTTATCTTCCCCAACGTTCAGAGTTGTTCTGGTTTGTAAAAAGAGCACCGACCGAGCGCCTTGAATGAATAAGAAATGGACAACATAGAGAATCAATGACTTACTTATTGTTTGTTAACTCTTTTGGCTACTAAGGAGTGCTTGTCTAATGAAACTAGAGCCTTAGGGTTTATCGGAGTTTCCAAAGAGCTCATATATTGGTAACAGTTAGAAAATTGTACCCATGACCATAACACTCAGTGTGAATCTTATTGTGGTGTAAGTTGGTACTGTATGGAAGAGGGACTGATATCAAACAATTAACGATTGCTCTTCATACTCGTCGGTCAAAAGAGCATTGGAAAATACCCACTTAATGGTAAGAGTTTGTTGGCCAAGTGTGAATTCAGAGTTGTATTAAAAGATCGGAAATTTAATGGGAAGTTTCCTAATAAGATTTGGAGTATTAATGATTGCAAGCAAAATGGAGTTAATCATTGAATTGAAGAAAGTGGTTGGTAGCTTGGGTTGAAGCGAGACAACGTAAAACATGTTACAACAATTTAATATGCCAACAAGTGAATACAGAGTACTAGAAATGGAAACAACTATTATCGATCATGAAGTAACTTAATTAATATGTTGGCTGAAGTAATAAAGAAATTTTAATGTGCCATGACCAAAGCGTCAAACTAAGATTATAATAATTGAGGAAGTTGAAGTCGGTACCCCATTCCACACACGAAATGGATCTAATGAAATGACCCTCCCAATCTTAATAGATGCCTTGTAAGTATGTGATATGCTTTTCCAAGAAAGTAGAATCAAAAGTTTGTATTGTTGGAGTTGTTTGCAATGACAACTAAAAGGTTAGCGTGGTTTGATTCTGTTTAAAGAACAGAAAGTAAGGGACTTAATACTTTGTTGAATTGATGAGAAGTCGATATTTAAAGCTAAATTTATTGACGAGTGAAATGAGGGAGTAAAGGTTATACGAAATGTTAAAGCAAAATAAGACAACAAATAGAAATATACCTATATTTGGATAAAGGATATGAAAATTTATAGTTGATGATCATAGTTCTAAATGTGTTTCCATGAGGTGTTGGAACCAAGTTCAATTGAAGCCGAAACATGATTAATGTTGTATTGGAATCTTTAAAGTTGCAGAAGGGTACTGGTTACGAAAAAATAGCAAATGGATTCTGGTAGTCGATTAGAGTTGACGTTTAAATTGGATCGACCGTATGTTAAGTGAATAATCATGGTAAAGATTGTTTGCAGAAGAATGGTGTTAGATTACATAACATATGAACCTGAAAAAGGGGATACAAAAGCAATGTTCGTATCCATCCGATGAATGAGTTTTGAGCGCTTGTAAATTTCGCGGACGAAATTTTTATAAGGAGGGTAGAATTGTAATACCATAAAGAAAATTAATTAATTTAAAATTTTACTCTTGATACTATAACTAAAAAAATTTGAAGTAAAATAATAATAATAATAATAATAATAATAATAATAATAATAATAATAATAATAATAATAATAATAATAATAATAATAATAATAATAATAATACTAATAATAATAACAATAATAATAATAATAATAATAATAGTAATAATAAAAAATTTGGGAGTGTAAGTGAATTTAAAAGAAAGCTTTGGGACTACATTGAGAGGCATTAAAAATTACAAGGGCTAAAGGACATATATGCCAATTTGTAAAAATTGAAGATTTAAATTGATTCTTCTTCTCCTCTTTACCGTCACCCTCACTTTCACTTCTCTCTCTTCAAAGCTCTTTTTCTCTCTTCTATACTCCATGAAATTGATGGTGAAATTAACATGCAATTATAAGATGTTCTCCTCACCAAACCCTTTCCAATAATGGGTCTAGTTTTATATTGCTTGAAGTTTGAGGGAGCCTCAAGAATTAAAGGTAAGTGAGTCTTGTAGGATGAAGTTATATTTTGAAGATATTGTTTAAACAAATTCTAATTTCGGATCTTTGTTGTTGGAGGAGAGGATGATGAGTAAATCATTGAAGCATTGAATTTGAGGCAATGGGAGCAAGAAAAGTTTGATTTGAAGCTTTTGGGTAAGTTGAATTTAAAATGTTATTGATGAAAGTCTTTTAATTTGGTGTTAGTTGATGTTTTGAAGTTAGTATTGTGTTGGGGATACTTTGGCAATGTTGTTAGTGTGTTTAGAATGGAATTTGAGGTGAGAAAAATTGAATAAAGTGGAGATTTGGGGCTGTGAAGTTCACCGGAATATGGAAATTCCGGTGAGCAAGAATGGCAGCCAAAGGCTGCCTGGGCAAAAGGCCAAGCGGGCCTGCGCACTTGGCCTGCACACGTGGGCCAGTGCAGCCCAGCGTGCTAGGCTTGGTGCGCGGCCCAGTCCGCATGTACTTGGGCCTGGCCTAGCCCAAACGAAAAAAAAATAAAAAAAATAAATGAAATGCCTTGGATCAAAAGCCCAAACGAAAGAAAAGAAAAAAAAATGATATGCCTTGGATCAAACAAGCTCGGCCCAATTTAAAAGAAATGAAAGAAGGAATAAAAGAAAAGAAAGGAGGGAGAAATATAAGAAAGGAAATAGTAATGGAATTTGAAAATTGATACAAATTTGGTGTACATAATTACAGTTTTACCCTTGAAGGGATAAAATGACTAAAATGTTCTTATTTAGGAAATTACTAAATTACCCCTTACGTGAAGGAACGACGCATTGAACCATATCAATCGTGTAAAAGTTTATGCATATATATCATATTAACCATAGACGGTAAATTACCATATTACCTTTAATTAGTAAAAGTATACTAATTTATCCTATTAAGCCGCGATTTCGAAATTGGTTATATTTCATTGTGGAATGAAGCAGATAAACTGATAAAGTATTGGAATTATACAAGAGCAATAGAAAGACTACTCTACCCCTAGAAGCGAAATGACCATTTTGCCCTTAAGTAGAAATAGTGCATTAATCTATTACGTTGAGAAACGATTTTGAGTCCGATCGACTAGGGCCAACAACTATGACACGTAAGGAATGTCACGGTACCTTGAAAGAGTTAAATTACCAAAATACCCTTGATGGGTAAATTTACTATTTTGCTCCTAAGAGTGCGGTATATTTAATTAAGCTTTCAAGAACGCACCTTCGGGATTGGAAATCAACAGTAGTGGAACCTTTTGGGTAAAATTACCATGTTACCCTTGATTGGTCTAAATTATGATTATGCCCTTAGTCATCAAATTTATGAAATTACCCTTAAGGGTAGAATTGAGAGAATTTGACTATGTACCTCACATTAATAAATACGCATCTACGTTGTGGAACTTATGATAAGTCCAAATGACCATTTAACCCTCGGAGGCGGATAATTACAACTTTGCCCTGAGAAAAGGATTTGACTTATCTGAACATGATAATTGAATATATAAGGATAAAGGATTACCGTATCAGCCTTAAGTTGTTGAAATTACGTATTTGCCCCTGTCAGTGAAAATTATCGTTTTGCCCCTGGAGGCTAGAAATGATTAAATGAGCTTTAGAAAGTCTGTTCCGACTCAGAAACGTTGTATGCCATAAATTGTTGCGTTAAACTCCTCGATATTAGACCGTGGGTCTGGGATATGTGCTCTTGTTATTTTATTCGGTTTTATCTGACTGTTTTGGTTTATTATTCTGGTTTATTACTTTGATTTATGACTTTGATTATGATATTGGTTTTAATGATTTTCTTGTGTTGCACGCGTTTCTCAATCAGACGATTGAGGCGCTGATCGCGACATCGGCTAGACTCACAGTGGATTGTGCATGGGGGTGTACGAGTCCCTTGAACTGTGAGTGGGCTGTCCTCAACAGAGAACCCGTTGAGGAAATGTTTTGTTACTGTTTTTATATAAATGATTTATAAAATGTTTTGATGAATGTTTTGGGTGCATGAATGACTCTTGGTTTTGATTATGACACAGTTAGAAAGCGTACGGGCACTTGTGGACTGGACGCAGTCCAAGGAGTACGTATGGCTTAATTTGGTGGTATAATAGCTAGTAGTTGGACTCATTTGGCGAACCATGGTTTGATTTGGATCCACATGGTTCGTCGCTCCAGGCCCGACACGCCTTATATATGTACCGGTTCGGCGTGTTCATGGGGGAGCTAAACTGGGTGTGCTGCGGCCACCACGCAGTATCGGACCCAGGCCAACGTCAGGGGGACGGGCTTGTTTGGGAAAATAGAAATTTTTACTAGTATCATTTGATTATGATGAAAATGCCCCTGACGGTTCCGAAGGTTGACTCGGGTCAAGGTCACTTCGGATTTGTTTTTATTGGCAGTCCACGTTTTATAAAATGATAAATGATTTTGTATAAATGTTTAATAGATGATATTGTTTTAATAATTGTTGGTTTCTTAACTGTTTTGATTGGGAGTGCACTCCACCCTCTCGGGTCCTCTTTTGAGGGTGACTCACTCACTGGGTACATTCGTGTACTCATCCCCTCAAATTCTTGTTGTGTTTCAGGGTAGTTAGGGCTCAACGCATTCTTTGACGATCGAGTCGGTGGCGTAGGCTGTTATCACTACTCTTAGAGGTATTTCTCACTACGTGATGGGTCCCGCTGGCGTTGTCTCTTTTCATTTTCATTCCTCGTGCCTTGTTTCTTGATTACTAACCCACTACTTGAATTTGACTTAGTTTTTGATTTATTAGAATACTTTTACTACTTCGTTTTTTTTATGATTCCGCTTTTACTTTGATTTGTAAACTGTCGTATTTAAAATTTATACCGTGTTTTCGTTTTATTGTTTTTGATCTGGTATCGACGCTTCGCGATACCTTGGATACGTGTGACGCGCGGCACATAGTTCAATGAGACGCGGCGGTTGTTCACGCTCGACTTCCGGATTGGGGCGTGACACTTAGTATATTTATTAGTAACTTATATGATTAATAAGATTTTAAAAAAAACTTTTAAATTTTTTATTAGCTTTTTTTTATTAACTTTATAAGAATTTTTTGTATGTATTTAGTAGTTTTATTTAATAACCATATAAGCTTTTGTTAATTATTATATTAACTTTTAAAGATGTTTTACTAACTTTATAAATTATTTTAAAAGTTTTTTAAACTTTTTAACAGTCTTCTTGCTGTAAATTTTTTGTAGTAACTTTAGAATATTATTGAGTAACTATTTTAGTAATCTTATTAACTTTATAAACTTTTAGCAACTATATGAGATCTTTTAGTAACCTTATAACGTATCCTAACAATTTTACAAACATTTTTTGTAGTCTTAGTAGCATTTTAGTAGTAATCTTCACAATTTTTTAAACATTACTAATCTTCTAGCCTTTTCAACTTTTTTTGATTGTTTAATAATATTACATTTTGATAATGTCTTTAAGGAGCAGCAAGACCCGCTCCTAATTATTCATTCATGCTATTAATACAAATAATTTATTTACTTATATTAATGTTTTATTAAAATTATAACTTATATTGACTTACTTTAATAATACAATATATTAAAAATCTTATACAAATTTAATTACATTATATAATAGTAATATATAGCTTAAAATTAATTTAAACTAAATTTTCAAATTCACGTGTGCAACACGTGGCAAAATACTAGTTATAAGAAATTTATAGAGAATAGTGAATTGGTGTTTTTCTTCTTTTATTTTTAGCAAAGCTAGCTTTATACATAGAATGCCGCCCCAATTAAATGAGAAATAAGAGGGAAGAGACGGTAGTCGAAGAATGTATAGGGAATTAGGAAGCAGGAGGAAAAAATCCAGCAATCCCCAATTCCCTGACCAAAATAACAATCTTGAAAAGGAAAATGATATGAAGACTAAAAAGCATATATTGACTTTCTCTAATCCAATATTTCGATCTTGAGCTTCATTAACTGAAAGGAATAGGCACTGCAAATATTTTCAACAAAGTTTCCTCCGGCAGTATGCTAATATATCTTTCATCATAGTATTAGGCTATTAGCCAAACCCTTAAAGTCGTTTACAAAGAGGTCCTTTACCAACCCACAAAATTTAATTGCCATTAATCTACTTAGCACTAACAAATTACCGCATTACAATAGCATACATTCAACAAGCTTGAGAGCATCATTAGATTTAAGTAACTTCTGGTTTTGTTGAAAACCCAAATAAAAATTCATCAACTAAAAAGAGAAAGACAAAATTAAGTCTTGAGTCTTGATCGGATAGATGCGCTTTCCAGACAAAATGGTGAATCCAGTTTATGGAAGAATTGATCACTGGCCACGAATCAATTTAGCCTGCAAATAAACAATATATATGATAAAAAAGTTATAAGTGATATATTATTTCAAACATATTTTAAAAATTGTTGATGAGAAAGAAAAATAGATATTGGAAACTAATTAAAGAACATATGGAAACTTACCATTTAGAATTGTTGGTCGTAGCAATCATCCGACCAACAATTATATAAATTTTCTTTTCAGCGATATTAAAGCCGAAGTTATAATCAACTTGGGAATATAACTTTTTCGGCTTAATGAGCAAAAAGGCCCCTGAACTTACACCGAACCGTCAAATAAGCCCCTGAACTTTTATTTCGGCCAAAGAAGCCCCTGAACTCTTAAAAAAGTCCAAATAAGCCCTGTTGCCAAGGCTAAATGCTCAAACAAGGACTAAACGTTTTAAGATTTTCTCAAATAAGGATCAAAATACACAATTTCAACAAATTAGAAAACATACTTAATATTTTTTACAAATTGGATACAATATAAGTTAATATTAGTGTGTGAGATATATAAAAACTGAAAAGCACACGATAATTTTATATCATATTACGTTTAATGAATTTATTTTAATTAATATGGTTTGATTTTTAACTAACATGATAATATCATTTTTATCAAATTTAACGTGTATGCATGGGAAGCATTGGTTTTCATTAAAAGGATTCCCTAATTTGTAAAAATTTGCTAAATATGTGTTCTAATTTGTTGGAATTGTGTATTTTGATCCTTGTTTGACAAAATCTTAAAACGTTTAGTCCTTATTTAAGCATTTAGCCTTGGGAATAGGGCTTATTTGGCTTTTTTTAAGAGTTCAGGGGCTTATTTGGTCGAAATAAAAGTTCAGGGGCTTATTTGACGGTTCGGTGTAAGTTCAGGGGGCTTTTTGCTCATTAAGCCTAACTTTTTCCGTTGCAGGATTGTTACTGACAGTATCACCGTCGCATTGTTTCCGATTAGGCGTGACAAATGCTCTATTTGTATCACTAATTTCTCTGCAAATGGTAGAGTCTGTTAATGTTTACACCGACTACTCTCGGTTTGTGGAGCTCTCTACAATTTATTGAAGTTGTCTAGAGATTTCTAGAATTGATCTTATCATGTTAAGCTTAACCGACATATATGTAGAAATTCTAGTAAGTTAAAATGCTTAAGCTAGCCGGTTAGGAAATGTCTAGATTTTCTAGACTAAGTTAAAGTTAAGTCGTTTGAGTCTAGAAATATCTAGCTATTGGTATTCTCTAGACTTTGGCTTCACTTAAGTCGGTTTATACACCGACCTTCACAACTATAGGCTAAGTTGTAATGTGTGTAAGAATTGAGAGTAGAAGAAGAGTTGTGAGAGTAAGCTAAGTGAGAGTGGGAGGTGTCAAGCCGTGGAGTGTGTGTTGTAGTGTGCAAGTGTGTGTTGTAGTGTAAGAGTTTGTTTAATATAATTGTGTTCTTCCCACCACGTTTTCGCCAACAATTTGGTATCCGAACTAGGCGGTCAGGGACCGTTGTTTGAAGAGACGTGGAGATTCTGCTGGTTTACAGTCTGAGACTGTGAAGATACATTGGTCAGGGACCAAGTTCGAGTGAAGTGCCGGGCACTATCAGCTCATAATGGCAGACATTTCCAGTAACGTGAATACCATGGAGAAGCTAAATGGTGGAAACTACAATACATGGAGCTTGCGTATGCAATTTTACTTACTTGGACAAGATCTGTGGGAAGTGGTTGGTGGTCACAGCACAACACCACCAACAGAAGCGGAGGCCTTGAGACAGTGGAAGATTAAAGCAGGCAAGGCCATGTACGTCTTGTCTGTGACCATCGAGGATGGTTTACTTCATCGAATCAGAGATGCCAAGACGCCAAAGGATGCATGGAACACACTTGCAACTTTGTTTGCGAGAAAGAACGATGCCAAGCTACAACAGTTAGAGAATGAGCTCCTCTCCACTACACAGCAAAATATACTGGTGAGTGAGTATTTTTCAAAAGTTAAATCTCTTTGTGATGAAATTTCAAAACTAGATCCAGGCAATGCAATCACCGAGACGAGGATGAAAAGAATCATCATCCATGGTTTGAGACCGGAATACCATAGGATCGTTACGGCGACACGCGGTTGGGCCAAGGAACCAACTCTTACTGAGTTGGAAAATATCCTTGTTGATCAAGAGACTTTGGCTAAGCAAATGTCCAAAGTCTCCATTGAAGATGACGAGAAGGCTCTCTTTGCCAAAAAGAGAGTGGCTAATGAAAGTAAAAGTTCGAGAAGCAGACAAGGATGGCGAAAAGGCCAAAGTGGGAGAGGTCCAACCCGAGGGGGAGCTCAACGTGCTCGAGACAAAGACGACAATGAAGAAAAGAGAAATCGTCGTCAAAATAATCAATGCTACAACTGCGGCAAGGTTGGCCACTTTGCTCGAGATTGTCGATCAAAGCAAGTTCAAGGTAATACCGCAACCTTCGTCGAAAACGAGAACAATAGCGAAGAAGAATGGGATTTCCAAGTATCGTACGCTGTTGATGAACTTGAAGAGATTGCAGTGGGATGCACTATTGAGCCCGAGGAAGAAGCATCTTCGTTGTTGTCACCGCAAGCAGTGTCTCTGCCAAGTTAAGAGAAGAATGAAAACCTTGTGGCGGAGCAATCTCCAAAAAGGGCCGATAATGAAGATAAGCCCTTTGAAGAAAAGGAGGATGAAGAACAGGTTCAACCAGTTCCGCAAAAAATCATTAAGATCGCGGAAACAAGATCTAAAATATGCCAATGCCGCATTAGCTGAAGAAACGAGCTTGGCGGAACCAACAACGTATGATGAGGCGTCGAAGAAAGTAGAATGGAAGAAGGCTATGGAAGAAGAAATTCAAGCCTTGAAGCAGAATGAGACTTGGGAATTGGTGCCAAAGCCAAAGAATGTTGAACCCATATCATGTAAATGGGTTTACAAGGTGAAGACTCGTCCAGATGGGGCGATCGAGAGATAAAAGGCGCGATTGGTGGCTCGCGGCTTTTCTCAGCAATATGGGGTAGATTATGATGAGACGTTCAGCCTAGTTGCAAAGCTTACAACAGTTCGAGTACTACTTGCAATTGCAGCAAGTAAGTCATGGAAGCTTTGGCAGATGGACGTGAAGAATGCGTTCTTGCATGGAGAGCTAGATCGAGAAATTTATATGGAGCAACCCAAAGGGTTCGAAAGCAAGATCCATCCTGACTATGTGTGTAAGTTGAAAAAGGCGCTTTATGGATTAAAGCAAGCACCGAGAGCTCGGTACGGGAAGATTGCCGAATTTCTAGTAGAGAGTGGATACTTGGTTGCAGTTGCCGATTCCAATTTGTTCGTGAGAGCTCGAAACGGAAAATTGGCGATAGTTCTGGTATATGTGGATGATTTAATCATCACTAGAGATGATGAAGAAGAAATTCGACAAATCAAAAGTAATCTCCGAGTACGTTTCCAAATGAAAGAACTTGGAGAGCTAAATCACTTCCTTGGTCTAGAAGTTCAGCGAACAAATGAGGGAATATTCTTGTGCCAACACAAGTATGCAAGAGATCTTCTACACAACTTCAGGATGGCCGATTGCAAGCCGATATCAACACCCATGGAGGCCAACGCGAAACTGTGCAGTGAAGAAGGCAAGGAGTTGGAAAATTCAACAGTTTATAGACAGCTTGTGGGTAGTCTTATCTACCTCACTTTGACAAGGCCCGACATCGCATTTGCGGTTGGAGTTGCTAGTCGGTTCATGGAGAAACCGCGAAAACCGCATTTTGACGCAGTAAAAGAATTTTAAGGTATGTGAATGGAACTATTGATTTTGGTCTTTTCTATAAAAAGGGGGTTCCATGTCAGGTTCTTGGCTACTGCGATGCCGATTATGGTGGAGATCATGACATAAGGCGGTCAACAACGAGTTATATGTTCAGTCTTGGATCCGCCATAATTTCTTGGTGTAGCAAGAGACAACCTACAGTTTCCTTGTCAACTACCGAAGCGGAGTATAGAGCAGCGGCTATGGCGGCACAAGAAAGCACGTGGTTGGTGCAATTATCAAAGGATTTGCATCAATCAATTAATTCTCCGGTGCAACTTCATTGTGATAATCAGTCCGCAATACGCTTAGCAGAAAATCCAGTGTTCCATGCGAGAACCAAACATGTGGAGATACATTACCACTTTGTGCGAGAGAAAGTGCTCCAAGGTGAAGTTGAAATGAAATATACCAAGACGGAAGATCAAGTTGCAGACATATTCACTAAAGGACTTAGTGGTGCGAAGTTTGAAGAATTTAGAAGACGACTTGGGATGATTACAAGCGGAGCAATTGGAGCGAGTAGTCGTTGAGGGGGAGTGTTAATGTTTACACCGACTACTCTTGGTTTGTGGAGCTCTCTACAATTTATTGAAGTTGTCTAGAGATTTCTAGAATTGATCTTATCATGTTAGCTTAACCGACATATATGTAGAAATTCTAGTAAGTTAAAATGCTTAAGCTAGCCGGTTAGGAAATGTCTAGATTTTCTAGACTAAGTTAAAGTTAAGTCGGTTGAGTCTAGAAATATCTAGCTACTGGTATTCTCTAGACTTTGGCTTCACTTAAGTCGGTTTATACACCGACCTTCACAACTATAAATAGGCTAAGTTGTAATGTGTGTAAGAATTGAAAGTAGAAGAAGAGTTGTGAGAGTAAGCTAAGTGAGAGTGGGAGGTGTCAAGCCGTGGAGTGTGTGTTGTAGTGTGCAAGTGTGTGTTGTAGTGTAAGAGTTTGTTTAATAAAATTGTGTTCTTCCCACCACGTTTTCGCCAACAGAGTCGCCATCAATTTGTCGAAGTCTGCTAGAACGTGGAAACATTTTTTACAAGACTTGCATTCAACCTATGCCAGGGAGTGAGAATCCAATTTCACCACCGGAGGAAGTTGCTGCAATGATGCAGTCTAAAACCTACAAGGGAAGTAGGAGAAGAGTATAAAAATGACATTATTACACCTTAGACTTTCTAAAACCCAGATAAAAAATATATATATAAAGAAGAGAAATCATACAGAAAAATGCAGAAGCACATGTAACAGGTTGTCATAATCGATCGATTGGGTACCTTAAAAACAACAAAATAAAATACAAATGCCATGGATTACAGTTAAAAAGAAAAGAGAGACTGAGAAAGAAAGAAAAGAGGGAAATTACCTTTATGGGAGCCAAACAAAGGGATATTGCCTTTATATTTGGGCGTTTAATTATAAGGTGGGAATTAGTTGGAAGAGTATAAATCGTGGAGTGTCGCATAGTTTATAAGGTGGAAAGTAGTGGGAAGAGTAGAAATCGTGGATTCCAGGAAAAAGTTAGATTGGAAATGTATTTATATGGGAAAAGTTTTCGGAAATGATAAATTTGTGAAAATAAAAAAGAAGAATGTTAGTCAAAAGTAGTGGGAAGAGTAAAATTCGTGGAGTGTAGAGAAAAGTTAGATGGGAAATGCAATTTATATGGGAAAAGCTTTTGGAAACGATAAATTTGTAAAGATAAAAAAGAAGAATGTTGAGTCGAATAGGGTAATACTAATAGTGTGTAGCTAGGAAACTGAGAATGGTTATTGGTTTTTTTTTTTTTTTTTTTTTTCTGCTTTTAATTCTATATCTAAATTAAATTTTAAATAAATATATGAAATAAATATTTTGGTGACAAGAATCCAGTCTCATGCCCCATTGGAAGTTGCTGTCATTGCAGTTAAAAAGCCTACTGATAGGCACTTATTTACCTTAATTCTTTATGTTTAATTTGATGATTTTCAAGTGCCTATCCTTTGAATTAGTACTTAATTGCTTTGTTTTTGTCTTATAGGTACTTTTAAAGATAATGATTATGGAATTAGACAAATCAAGCGGTTTTGTAAAGAAATTGGAGAAATAATCCGAAGATCGGGTCTTGAAGTTTGTTCTCGAAAGTTAGACGCGTTTGTGAAGCGAAAAAGATGAAAAAGCTTGAAAATCAATTTCTGAGGCTACCCGGCCCCGGGTACCCTCAGGAACGCGTCAAAACCCTTTCTTGAGACCTGAAGACACCCGGCCCAATACCCCTACCTGGGGGCGGGTGAGTTGTGGAGGTTGAGTTTTTAAAATCAGTTTTCCTACTTTAAGTGGGCTTTATCTCCAAGATCTCATGATCCCACAACTCTTAAAATTAATCTAGGGCCTAGCTTAGTTATTTTCCTAGTCTTTTTAGGATTTTAAAGATTTTTAGGTTTTTTGAGCTCTATATAAAGGGAGACTCTTGTATTTTAAATCTATCTTCTCTTCTTCTATTTTCTCTTTCTTGTTGGGAGAATTTCTCGTGGGTTTCTTCTACTTGTGTTCAAGATCTACAAAGTGGTTCTTTTCTTTACTCTATGTTTTTGGATTTCATGAATTCAATTATTAATTGTGTTTTTGTTTCCAATAATATGAGTAGCTAATTTTTTTTGTTTTCAATTCCTTGCTTAAACTAATGGGTTGACTTGTGAGAATTTTTGTTCTTAAATTGATTATTCTTCTTAGTATTCTATAATTCTAGATTTTATTTTATGTATTTATAATTCTTGTTAATTTGGGTGATCAACTTATTAATTAGGATTATAAGTCTATTACTAGATGAAATTTTATACCGTTTGGTTAGGTTTCACAAAGTAGTAACTAGCTAGATGGTTGGGAGTTATTGAAGGGTAACTAGGAATCACTAGGGAATTATAGATGCGAATTGAATGCTTGCCCGTTTGGGGAGTATTATTCGTGAAGGCTAAAATTCACTTAACTTAATGCTGTTGAATCTTGAATTCTTTGAGCGTTTGATATAGGGTTAGGATCTCAATTAGGCTAGTTAATAGTGTTCACTTTAATTAGTATTGTGGTGAATTTATGGGATTGATTAGCGTTCGTTGTCAATCTACGTCTTCTATTTTGATGAATATGCTAATTTTTTTGTTTCGATGATCAGGTCAACCTAATTAGTCAAGCTTGGGATTGGAAGTTTTCTCATAATTACTCTTTCTCTTATTTAAATTATTTGCACTTTAGTTTAATTATTTTAATTTTAGTTCATAGTTTATTTCCAATTGATCAGAACCCCCCTGATTTATTTTGTTGTTAGAAAGTAGTTAGTGAACAACTCCCTGAGGATCGACCTAGACTTGCCCTATCTATAGGAATGTTTAGTAATTAATTTTTGATGGTAAACGACACCCATCACCTACATGGAGGAAGAAAAATGACATTGTTACTCCTTAGCCTTCTCTAACAAACATATATAAAAAAGAAGAAAATAAATCATACACAACAGTAACAGTGTAGAAGATACCTTAAAAAAACAAAATAAAGAAGAAATAATTAGAGGGAGAGAGATTCAACCTGTGGGATTGTAGACTAGAGAGGGAAGGGGAGCAGCAACGGTTACTCAAAGAACCAACCTTGAAATTAAGAAGAATATAAAAGAAATAGTAAATATATGCCATAGATTTAAAGAGATAAAGAAGAAAGGAGAGATTTAGAAAGAAAGAACAAAGAAGAAGAGAGAAATTAAAATTACCTTTTTTCACAAGAACTAAACAAAGAGTTACTACATTTTATATTGGGTCGTTTAGTCATGTGGGAAGTATGTGGAAAGTAGATGGAGAGTAGATGAATCATGGAAGAAAACACTCTTTTATATTTTAATTGTTGGTTGGAGCACGCTTATTACTCAGCAAACAAAAAGAAAACACCAATTAGGCACATCACTTGCTTTAGTTCCAATTGCTGAGCAAATATGGTTGATTTTTTAACAAACAAAAATTGTAACCAAAACGAGCAAATCTTCAAAGCCCAAAAGTGAGAACCCACCTCACCACCTAAGCCCTCATGCATGGCTCCAGGAACATATATAGCCCATTCCATTAATTTTCCAACCCAGTCCACATAATTCAAACCAAGGTACGTATTGTTGGACTCTTGGCACATGAATTAACCTGATGTGAAGAAATTAAATGGAAACATGAACCACGCAATTATATTGTATGTATATGTAATATATGTATATACAATTATATTGGTTTACCTTTTGGAGTTAAATGCAATGGAAAAGTACTGCCAAAATATACACAATTCTTCCTCGTCTTATCTGATATATGAACGATATGAGGAAAAAGAAACTCAAAAAATTGTTACTATAAGCCTTGCATGAATCTCTCAGTTTTGAGATTCCCAAATTAACAATAGATGATTAGCAACAAATTAAAATACTATAGTAGTAAGTAAGCATACAAAGTGAGTAAATTAGACATAGAAAATACATGATCATGTACCTATGTAATTGCTTATTCATATAACAGATGCATATATATATATATATATATATATATACCAGCAGGAAGAGCACCAGGTGAATTTCATCTGCATTACTAAATATTGTAAAATGTTGTGGCTGCTCAGTCTTTATTTGGCGAGGCATAATGAGGTTCACCAAATACATGCAATACAGAAAAGTATATAAAAAAGAGTTTAGTATGTGAAACAAATTCTTGATGGCATATTGCAATAATTAAGACTATTATAGCAGCAACTGGTTATTTCCATACAAGAGTTAAATTATGAATGTAGCTGTGAATATTGATAGAGTAAATAATAATAATAATAATAATAATAAAACTTTCTAAGAGGCAATGGTGGGAAAATGAAACAATATTAAAAAGGTACATAGAACTATTACGTTGATACACATCGACCGCGGATTATGTGATTGTTTAGTCTGTTGGTGTTGTTTTGAGTCAAGTTGCTTGGTGCACTCCATAATTAAGTGTTTGATTGTAGTAAAAAATTGCGGTAAGCTCTTCCTCCCATGTTTTAAGCTGTTTGCTGCATCCTTCTATCGATACTTGAATCGAGCTGAGCTTTCTTCAAATTCAAATGAAGTTCTTCAGTACACATTTGAATATTATTAAACTCCTGCTCTTTCAACTGAACATCATATATGCTTTCACCCTTGTGATGGAAACTTACCATTTTTAATTCCTGGTCGAACCAATATTCCCGTTGTATATAAATTTTCTTTTCATTGATACAGTAGCCAATACTTGGAACTATTTGATTCTTAGGTATATTAATATGTAGTTGATGGAAATCTTATAGGACTAATATGACAACTTCAGGTGTCACTTGTGATTTCAATATCATCCAATTAAAACCTAATATATAGGGGATATATAGCCTCAAAATGAATATGACAACTTCTGGTGTCAATTGAGAAAATAAAAATTATGATAACTTCATATGTCAATTGGAAACTAGTTAATGACAACTTTTGGTGTCAATAACAATTTAAAACTTATGATTTATATGACAACTTCTGGTGTCAATCAAAATTGTGACAACTTCGAATGTTAATTGGAAGTTTAATATAACAACTTCTTGTGTCAATAGTAATTATAATTTTACTAAAGTGACAACTTCTATTGTCAATGGTAATTTTAAATAATATCTACTAAGAGTAAAAAATAATAAAACAAACAACTTTAGAAATAAAAACTTAATATTGGAAGATCATACTTGAACAGAAGATCTAAGCTTCGCGTTGCATAGCCAGAGCTTTCGTTATCAAACTTAAGTATGACAACTTCTGGTGTCAAAATTGATTCAAAAATAATAATTACCTACGAGCGACAACTTTTGGTGTCAAAATTGAATAATAATTTTAGTGTCAACTGCAAAATCATGACAACTTCTAGTGTCAACTGCAAAATCATGACAACTTCTGGTGTCAATATATATTAGCATTAATGATAATTCAAAAGAAATCTCAATATATAGAAACACTTATCTTTGTTAGTCCATGGTGCCCACACTCTTATTCAGAGAGTTTAGAAATATGCCAATGACGGCAATGAGCAGTGCTCATGACATATAAATAGTATCAACTCCTCACCAAACCAAGGAGGTAGTTTACTTTGCCATTTTTGTCTCCACAGGAGCTTGACACTTAATTAGTTAAAAATAAAAATTTCATGCCGCATAATCTTAATCACAAGTAAAATAAGATGAATTATAAACATATAATTAGGGATAGAATTAGAACATTTCAACCTTATTGTTGAATAGAGGGCACTGAAAAACCTTAGGAACCGGCTTCATAGTGCCAAAAACCGGGATGAAATCAACCGAACTAGTCAGATGAAGATTCTGATATGAATCGGGTCACTGATCGAACCGACTGGATTCACTTGTGTAGAAAACAGAGGCGGCGTGAGAGAAAATTTGACCGGGAGGTGAGGGCACGTCCAACCTCCGATTAAAGTGATTCTGGTGGCGTTGGAAAGATATCGATGAGCAGAATCCAGTGGTAAGGGAGGTGAGAAAAATTGACGATCTAAAATTTCAAATCTCGGGTCAACTCTAAAACTTTGACTGGAAGGTTTGATCTTATTCGACATCGGAATAGGCTGAATTTTGCTATGTTACTCTCTAAGATATTTCGAATCTAATGGCGTGGGAGGTGAGAAAAATGATAATAAAAAAGGGATGAAATTTTTTTCAGAGCTTTCTCGTGTTGATAACGTGTTATGAAACTACTGAAGAACACGAAGAACATTAAAAAGAAAAGAGAGAGAATTTCTATTATTCTAGAAAGAAGAGAATACAGAAATTTGATGTGTGTGTAAAATAGCTTAAGGGACTCCCTTTATATAGTCGAGTACATCTCTGTACATTTAATGTTAATCAGCTTGACTTGCAAACAAAGTAATATCCAACAGTGGATGATGCTCAAGGGAACCTTCTAGGTAATCTCTTTGAAATCTTCCTTGATTCTCTCATTAATGTTTGATTCTCTCTTAAACCCAAATAGGCCTAATATAGTTGGCCTTAGTGTGGTGTGGAGTCCATAATTCCATAACACAATATAAGTTTTTTTTTGGTTGTTGAAAATGTTTGCAAGTTGTGATTACTATAAACAAGCAGGGCGGCCTACGCTTGCGCTGCAGTCATCTTCTTATTAGGGCTATATTTTTTTGTAGTTGTTTAAGTCGGTTAGTAAGAAGATATTGCATTGGCTGTAAGTTAATTAGTTGGGAGAAACTCATACATTGAAACAAATAATTCGCATATATAAAGCAAAACACATGACCTCTCTTTCATTTTAAAAGTGCATTACCTAAATTCTACTCCATCTCTAGGTAATTCATCAAAATAAAGCTAATATTCTACTCCTCCATCTCTAGATAATTCATCAAAATAAAGCTAATATTACTTGTTGCTTGAAATGTATGTTGATTATCTTGATTGCAATTGTTAAATTAATGAACTCGGGTAGGTGGAAGAATTTGGTTTCTGCATAAGGAAGGCCTAATTTTTTTCAATCAAGGAGCATGTAGTTGAATGATAAATAAAAAAATGTAAAAATGAAAGAGTAATAAGAAAATGTTAAATTTAAGTATCAAATAATATAATCAACAAATAAATCCAAATTTACCTCAAAATGTTGTGGTGAGAAGTGAAAGCTCTCCACTTTAGGTTATGCCATCCTAAGGCACTGCTAAATTAAATGGAAGGATTATATCAACATCCACTTGGAAATTTTAGGAAACAGAACGGAATCCATGAGAAACCAATTCAGAGAAATGTTAGGGAAGAAGAAACCCACCCAAATAGAAATGAAGACGAAAGGAAAACAAAACTCGAATATCAATAGTTTACTTATGAATCAACCATTATAGCAGATACATTTATAGCACTAATCTTTTGAAATTTCGGCAGAGGAGTTGAACCGATAAATCCTAATATCCACACACAATTAATATGTAATTAAAACACAGTTAATCATAAATATAAAAATTATAAATTACAAAAAAGGGCAGCAGGAAAAGTAAGGGAGGAAATTTATCGAAGGCCTTTTTAATCACCCGAAAAGTGAGAAAAGACCAAAAAAAGCCAAAAGGAGGCACCGCATTAATCCTCAATTTGACCTTTAAGTAATTTCCATAGTCACTAAAAATAATATATAGTACAAGCAGGGCGGCCTGCGCTTTCGCTGCAGTCATCTTCTTATTAGGATTATATTTTTTGTAGTTGTTTAAGTCGGTTAGTAAGAAGATATTGCATTGGCTATAAGTTAATCAGTTAGGAGAAACTCATACATCAAAACAAATAATTCGCATATATAAAGCAAAACACATGACCTCTCTTTCATTCTAAAAGTGCATTATCTAAATTCTACTCCACCTCTAGGTCATTCATCAAAATAAAGCTAATATTCTACTCCTCCATCTCTAGATAATTCATCAAAATAAAGTTAATATTAATTGTTGCTTGAAATGTATGTTGATCATCTAAAAAAGCATAGTACGCTGCGGTCATTTTTTAATCTTGATTGCACTTGTTGAATTAATGAACTCGGGTAGGTGAAAGAATATGGCTTCTACATAAGGAATGCCTAATTTTTTGTAATCAAGGAGCATGTATAGTTGTCGTAGGAAAATTGAATTAGTTGAGAGCATTTGCAGGAACATATGTAATTTACATAATGCATCACAAAAATCATTGTACTTAGCATTGGCTGACTATAATATGAATCCAAATAAATCCAGATTTACCTCAAAATATTGCGGTGAGAAGTGAAAGCTCTCCACTTTAGGTTATGTCATTCTAAGGCGCTGCTAAATTAAATGGAAGGATCTTATCAACATCCATTTGGAAATTTTAGGAAACAGAACGGAATCCATGTGAAACCAATTCAGAGAAATGTTAAGTAAGAAGAAACCCACCCAAATAGAAATGAAGACGAAAGGAAAACAGAACTGGAATGTCAATAGTTTACCCATGAATCAACCATTATTGAAGATACATTTATAGCACCAGTCCTTTGGAATTCCGGCAGAGGAGTTGAACCGATAAATCATAATATCCACACACAATTAATATGTAATTAAAAACACATTTAATCATAAATATAAAAATAGTAAATTACAAAAAA
>AWUE01021056.1:0-12550 GCA_001974825.2 Corchorus olitorius | reverse complement strand
CGAGTACGTATGGCTTGGGTTGGTGGTTATACTAGCTAGTAGTTGAACTCATTTGGCGGACCATGGTTTGATTTGGATCCACATGGTTCGTCGCTCTAGGCCCGACACGCCATATATTTGCACCGGTTCGGCGTGTGCATGGGGGAGCTAAACTGGGTGTGCTGCGGCCACCACGCAGTACCAGACCCAGGCCAACGTCAGGGGGACGGGCTTGTTTGGGAAAAATAAGGAAATCGTATTTTTACTAGTATTATTTGATTATGACCAAAATGCCCCTGACGGTTCCGGAGGTTGACTCGGGCCAAAGTCACTCTGGATAGGTTTTATTGGCAGCCCAGGTTTTATAAAATGATAAATGATTTTGTATACTCGTTTCGATTGATGATATTGTTTTTATAATTGTGGGGTTTTTTTCCAAATTGTTTTGGTTATGAGTGCACCCCACCCTCTCGAGTTCTCTTTTGAGGGTGGCTCACTAACTGAGTACATTCGTGTACTCACCCCTCGAATTCTTGTTGACTTTTCAGGGTAGCTAGGATCAGCGTTTTCCTTGACGATCGAGTCGGTGGCGTAGGCAGTGATCCCTCCAGTTAGAGGTACTTCTCACTACGTGATGGGTCCCACTGGCAGTTGTCTTTGTTTTTGTTATCTCTTGTTCCTCGTTTTTGTTTTACTTTGATTTTTGGTTTTCTCTATTGACTTATAGTTTCAGTTTTTAAATGTTGCACCGTTTTTACTACTGTATTTGTTTTTAATGTTTCCGCTTTTACTCTGATTTGCAAACCTCAGTATTTCAGATTTATACTCAGTTCATGTTTTTGGTATTTTTATCTGGTATTGACGCTTCGTGGAGCCTTGGTGCACGTGACCGGCTGGCACGTGTTTCGAGGTAACATGGCGGTTGTCCGTGCTCGACTTCCGGGTCGGGGCGTGACACAAACTATCACCAAAGGGACAAAATGTCCCCTGAACTTTTGATTGGGACAATTAAGTTCTTTATCAATATTGGAACAATTTAGCCTTTCATTGAATGGAATTTGGTACGTGAATTTTAAAAAAAAAGTAAATGACTTCGAATTAATAGACAAAATAGCCTTCAAACTTTGACAAAATATTACAAAATGGTCCTTGAAGGGCTATAATATCCCAAAATAGAGAATAAGAGGGCTTTATTGTCCCAATTGAAAGTTCATGGGCCATTTTGTCCCTTTTGTGATAGTTTGGAGGCCATTCCATTAGGTCTTTATCTATTTTGCATATTTGATCAAAGGTTTGGGGAAGAAAGAACATAAGATGAAAAAAATGAAGGAAACGACCTTAAATGTATTTATTATTACCTTCCCATTTCACTTTAATAAAGAAAAATTTTCAATACTTATGATAAAAAATTATTGCCTTTAAGGTTAGGAGTTCAAAATAATAATATTAGTTTTTTTAATTATATAAAATAATATTTTTTAAAATTTGATAGAAAAATGATAGAGAAAATTAACTTTAGATTTTTTTTCTGTTCTTAACTCGAAATTAGTTTCAAAAATTATTTATAATGAATGGTTATTAATATAGTTTGTATATATATAACTCTTTTGATAACCTATATAACATATCTGATTATGGTAATTTATTATAATCAATTATTGTACATTCTAAAATCCTTATATTTGTAAATAATTATATAAATTTATATCTTTTTCAGTCTCAGAAAAACTTAATTGATACATTAATCTTTACAATTGAAAAAACATGACTTCAACATGTCAAATATACAATCGATGTTATATGAAAAAAGATCAACGATAATGTCTATATAAAGTTAATACCCGTTTTAATTATTAAGCTAATATTCAATGAACATGCTAGCTAATAATTAATAAAAATAATTTTTGTACTCATATTTTTTATTAAAATTATAACATTAGTACTACAATAATATTTATTGCTTACAATATTTTTTTAAAAAAATTAGTCTTACTACTATATAAAAGTATGAACTCAGAAATCTTAATTAGTCAATTACTAAAATACCCTTAATATTATAGTATAATAATTTTTAAATAAGTGGCTACGTACAAAATTGCCACGTGACTATGCCAAACAATGAATATTATCATCATTCATCTCAATATCTCCTCGGCCTCTAATCCAGCTTTTTTTTTTTCTTTTGACATGAAATAAAGATTAACTAGCTTCAACATAGAAATTGAAAAGATAATATTTTCTTGCGATCAATTCTTAGGATCAATTTCTCTACTTCCATTCTTCTTCTTTTTTCAAGGAATTATGGGTAGTTTCTTGATTAATTTAAAGATTTCTCCATGTTTTTTTTTTCTGGGATATTCCTTTGACAATGTTGGACAACCGCAGCTGCAAAATGTGGAAAGCTTTCAAAAAAGAAACAGAAAATATGTTCTAGAGGGTCTAAAAGTTTTTAATTTTATGACTGTGTATAAAGTCACTGACGGTGTATCAAATAATCTTTAATTTTTTTAAAGTCTTTATTCTTCCTTTTGATATAACCTTAAAAATCACATTCAACCTCAAAGTTGAGTTACTAATTAATGGTACATAGCTTTGGTAAAAAAAAAAAGTACGTTGCTGGTCCTAATATAGAAATTATGAGTAAAAATTGAAATTTTTATTGCCATGCTTACTTTCCATTGATTTTTTTGTAATAAAATATAGTAAGCACATAATCCTAAGAAAAGACTCACTTCCACATTATGATATAGTCACACACTCACATGTTTCTAAGATCAATGAATAACATTAATTTGTCGCACCTTTAGAGAAATGGTAAATTTACCAAAAACATGTTTGGAGCTTAATGGTGAAAGAGGAGAAATAAAAGGCCCAATCAAAGTTTGAAAGTAATTTGAGATGGGTTGAAGGCAATCTTCCCCACTAAACTATAAATAAAGTTATATTATTTTTATATTTTCCAAATATGAATAATAATACTATTAATGAGAAGTATGTAATTCTACAAGCATAACTTTTTTTGGTAAATTTTGATCCTTAAGGTTTAAATTTTGACACTTAACTAAATGTTAAAGATTTGATAACGGAAACTAAACTCAATCTCAAAATTTAAACTTTAAGTTCATATTTGTTCCACTCAAAACCAAATGGTATATATATGTAATTTACCCTTTTTAAAGTATAATTAATGTTTTAAAATTAAATTATTAAGAAACCTTAAAAGTATGAGTATTATATTAAGGTTTTTTTAAGGGGTATAAGTAAAATTAGAAAGCAAATAAGCCAAGAACCAAAATTAGAAAGCACAGCCTTTTACAATCGCCCGAAGCTTGAAAGCATATCAAAGATGGAATTATCCAACAAAACTTTGAAGATGATCAAAGGAGAAAGTTGGAGTGGTATAGTATGAAGTAGAAGGAAACAAAGTAGGAAAGTCCGCCAGAAGATGATCTAATGCGCATATTTTCCCTAATAAACAATGAGGAAGAATTAATGACGCAATTGACACAACATAGAAATCAATCTGACAATCAAACCAAAATCACATAGAAAGATTATCAAAATTTCATAGTGTAGTTACCAAAATTTCATACAGAGGTTACCAAAATTTCATAAAAATGTTACCAAAATTTCTTAGGGATGTTAATAAAATTTCATAGAGAGGGAGGTTACCAAAATTTGTGCTTATCAAAATTTCCTATGGAGGTTAACAAAATTTTATAGGGAGGTTATGAAAATTTTATGGTGAGGTTATCAAAAATACATAGAGAGGATATCACAGTTTTATTTTCATATGGAGGTTATCGAAATTTCATGGTGTGGTTGTCAAAATTTTATGAGTTTATCAAAATTTTCATAGTGCTGTTACCAATTTTATTTAGTGTGATTATTAAAATTTTATAGGCAGATTATCAAAATTTCACACTGAGTTTATCAAAACTTCATAGTATGGTTACCAAAATTTCATAGTGTGCTTATCAAATTTTCATAAGGAGGTTATCGAAATTTCATAATGAGGTTATCAAATTTTCAAAATGTGGTTATCAATATTTTTACATTGGAGCATGAAAACAACTACCCAAATGACATAGAAATATATTGAAAAATTAGTACAAATTAGGTTTCCCTTCATTTCATTAAAATAGAGTTTACTGTAAAGTGGACTCGCCAAATAAAACTTTCTAAGAAGGTTCAAACCTTAACTTCTCGATTTAGCACGTTTGAGCACCAAATGTTGTTCTCAGGAAAACGCTTATTCCAAATACATTATTTGTGAAACCAACGCTCAACTGTTGTGTTTCAGAGTGAGTAAGCTAATTGGAAAGTGGGTTTGCCAAAAAAAAAGTTCTTCAAAACCTAAAACTTGAACTTCACGATTTTGCATGTTTGTGCGCAGGATGTTGTTCTTGAGAAAATGTTAATTCCGAATGCATTATTTGTGTAACCAACGCTCATATGTCATGTTTCGGAGTTAGCAGACCTCATTGGAAAGTGGCTTTCCAAACAAAGTTTTCTTCAAAGGCTAAAACCCTCAACTTTACAATTTTGTACGCTTTTGCGCGAAATATTATTTATTTAAAAATGATTAGAGTGATTTTCTTTTTTTTTTTTGAAACCAATGCTCTAATGTCATGTATCAAAGCCAGTAGAGCTTATTGGAAAATTGACTCGCCAAACAAAGATTTTTTTTAAAAAACCTAATGGCTAAAACCTCAACTTTATGTTTTCCGAACAAATACAACTTTCAAATGTCGTGTCTCGAACTGAGTAGAGAGGCTTGCCAAATAAAGTTTTTTTAAGAAGACAAAAACATCAAGTTCACGATTTTCTGCGTTTCCACACAAAATATTGTTATTGAGAAAAGATCCATTCCAAATGCCTTTTTTATTTGAAACCAACGCTCAAATGTCGTTTTTCGAAATAATTTGACAAATGATATAATGAATGGTTTTAAATTTGTTGATACATATATAATTTTTTTACCGTTATAGCTTTTACAATAACTAAAATATTGTAAATTTGATAACTTCATTTATTGATATATTGTTACCAAAATTACTTATCATTAGATGTAATTGGATTTGTTGGTGTAAAACATTTTTCATAACTACATAGCTTTTTTGGTAATTGTGTATTATAAATTTGATAGTATCCATTGTTGATGAGATTGTTAACTAATGAAAATTTACCAGATTTGTTGTTTCACGTTTGGTTTTTTATAATATGCTCCCTCTGTCCCTAATTATAAGTCCCTTTTAACTATATCATCAAGTTTAGGGACTTATATTTAGGGACTTGATGATATAGTTATAAGGAGTATTTATTATAATATTTAGGGAGTATAAAACTTTTCAATAACAAATTATTGTAAATTTGATAACTTCTATTATTATTGATAAAATAGTTAACAAAATTTACTTATAACGAAAAATTAATGAGTTTATATTCTCAATAATCTTTAGGAATTTGGGAAATTTAATCTTTTTAAAATTAACAAAATATTATATTATACAACATATAACTTAAAATCAGTTTCCACCAAACTTTAATCCACTTTAATTCCACGTGTGAAATACGTGGCAAAATACTAGTAAACTTTAAAAAAGCTAATGTCCATCCACTCTGTTGACTTTCCAACAATTTGCATTACATTTCCATTTAGCAGGCAGGACCATTCCTTGTATCAAATCCAGAGCCAAGAAGAATAATCTTTCATCATCAAACTCAAAACCCACCATCCAGTTGGCAAGGGCCAGTTTCTCAGGGCATTCAAAGGATTATGAGGAAACTAACACTAGCTATAGATTTAGGTTACAAACTTCCAACACAGAAACTGGATGAAATGACCCTCAAACCTCCACTTCTAATTAGTTTCTTTTTTTTTTCTCGTAAAGCTAGGAATTGATGTAATCCTAAAAGCAATTGTGTCCCCAGTCTCCACCCTGTTTAATGTCTGAGAAGGTGCATTTCCCATTGATCAGTTTTCAATTTTCTTATACTTAGTAAAAGTAGTAGTATACTATATTCTCTAGCAGAGTTTTAAGATGAAAATTCTTCAATAAATACTTGTCTACAATAAACATGTCCTTTCATGTTTGTAGATAAAATATATTACAGAACAACCTTTGATTTTTTTCAAATACTCTATGTTACAATTTGATGAATCACCCATTTGTTTATGTGGGAATGGGAACAAGTTCAAATTTGAATGAAACAAAAACTTGAATACTTGATGAGGTCGGAGATTGCTAATTAATTAATGGAGTAATTAATAGTAGTAATAATAAAGAAAGTTGATGGCAACTGATAAAAAGGTTGTAACTCAATTATTGAGATTGATGGTACTATACTATTCGAGCAGACCCCACGACCACGAGCAAATTGTCATCATGTTCATGAATCACGGGCTAATTTCTTTCTTCTTTCCTTTGCTTTTCATTCAAATTGTTTGATTTTTGATACGCGTAAACTTTAAGAAAAGACCCCACTCGGTTTACTTTCGGACAACTTGCATTGCACCTCCCTTTAGGACCATTGCTTATTTTATTTTATCAAGTCCAGAGCCAACAATAATCTCAATTAATTTCATCAACTCAAAACCCACCATTCAGATTCAGTTCTTATTTTTCTCTTATTCATCCAGAGCCAATTAAGTCTAATTTCTCATCAAACTCAAACCCAACATCCAGTTTTCATTTTTCTCTTGTATTTATAATATCACAATTCACATTCCCTTCAAGTACTACTCCTACATTAGAGTTTCTAGTTCCTACTCTTTTAATAATAACTTCGTACAATCAAACACAAATTTTAACATTTTTGTTTATTGCATAAAGAGAAAATAAAATGAAAATGGATTTTGATGTAGATGGCCTTTCAATTCTTAGGCAAAGGTCTGTTAAACTGAGATCTATTTGGGCCTGTATAAGAAAATCATACATTATGCTTTATACATGGGATGATGCCCCAATTAAACGAGAAAAAAGAGGGAAGAGACTCTAGTCCAAAATGCATATAGGAAATTAATTGCCATTAAATTAATCTACCAAGCAATTACTACAAACCAACGCATATTGCAATAATAAAAATCTCTCCCCCAATTTTTTTCTACATTCACCGACACGTGTTTCTAATGTTATTTCTTGTTTGGTTACTTAAATTAAATTTTATATTTTCATTCTAAAACCCTATAGGGAATATATTAAAAATTAGTACTAAACTTATATATAATTATTTGTTGTTAATTTGGGGCTAAACCTGGTGTTTAATTGGTATTTTTATTAGGCAAATTATACAATACACCGGCAGTGGAGTTTAACAGACTACACAAGCGGGTCCTGGAGGGTGACATGTGTCCTCTAGAGACTAGATTGAAATATTTAAAACTCGATTAATTTAAAAAATGGACATGTGTCAACTCCACGACCCGCTTGTGGAGTCCAAAATTTACACCACCTGTGTATCAAATAATTACCCTTTTTATTATTTGCTAAAACTTGAAAAAAACAAAATAAAATACCAGGAACACATGACATGATTTGGTAAATGGGGCATGGAGTAGGGCACAAAACTTGGGTGAGGTGATTTACATCCTATATTGAGCAAGCTTGAGAGTTTGAGAAACGAGTATTCATTCATCAATTTGTGTTTTTTTTAAAGCCAAATAAAATTATCAACTACAAAGAGAAACACAAAATAAAGTCTTGATTCTTATTGGATAGATGCCTTTCTCTGGTGAATCAGTGCCTACGAGGAAAATTGATGACCACGAATCAATTTAGCCTGTAAATAAATAATGTATATCTATATCTATATCTATACCTATATATTATATAAGTCTAAACTTTAAAATCATTGACCTGAAATATCTAAAATAACCTTTTTAATTTTAAAAGTTTAGTATTCATTTAAAGGGTAAATATGTATTTATCAAATTACACTTTTAAGATTCAATATGTAATTTCATTTATCAATTAAATTAAATATATTATTATATTAAAATTTTTAATTTCTTTTACCGCACCCTTATTTCAATTAATTTTTAATTCCTATGTAATATATATAATAACTAAAATACTTACATTAATTAAATGTAATACTATAATAACTGAAATATTTACATTAATTAAATTCTTAGGTATTTTTTTAATTCAAATTCTTAGGTATTTGTGCAAACGTATTGACTAAAAAGAAATATTGTTTTGTTGGCAAAAAAAATAAGAAATATTGTTTCCTTAATAATAAATAAATCGGATCTTTAATATCTTTTATAATTTTGAAATTTTGTTTGACATTGATCTAATTTAATTTAATAAATCAACCACTAATGTTCAACTAATTTTTTTGGTATAGTTCTATATATATAATAGTAATGTGTTGTATCTTATTCACTACAACTTTGTTAGTAATCTTAGACTTAAAAAATTAATAACATTCACCATTGATAAATAAATCGGATCTTTAATATCTTTTATAATTTTGAAATTTTGTTTGACATTGATCTAATTTAATTTAATAAATCAACCACTAATGTTCAACTAATTTTTTTTTTGGTATAGTTTTATATATAATAATAATGTGTTGTATCTTATTCACTACAACTTTGTTAGTAAACTTAGACTTAAAAAATTAATAACATTCACCATTGATAAAATTATTAAGCATGTAAGGTTGCTACATTTCTTGATATAATATTATAGTTTAGCTTTCTGATTAGTAAGCATAAATGAGAAATTTGATAACCAAAATTGCTAAGAATGTAAGGTTATTAAATTAGTTGAAAGTTATCTAAAAAAAATTAGTTGAAAGTAGTATAATGTCTTTTTAATGATCATTATAGTTTTTTTTTTGTAACCTTAAATACGATCATTACCTTTTTGCTATGTTATTTTAGATCACATTGATCATTCATTAATTTGGTAGAGTTATAGTGAGATATCAATTTTAATTTTACTTCAACTTGCCAAAGATACGCATATGTAGTATACAAATTATTTCTCTATCACCAAAAAAAGGAAGGACATATGAATAGTAACTAGGAACCAATTTTGTACACCTAATTTTATACTTCCTTTGTTGCATTAAGTTTAGTTATAAGTTATAACCTTATATGGAAATTTGACTTACAAGTCCGGGTATGTTTGGTTGAATTGTGAGATTTTGGAGAAATATAATAATCAAAATTACAAAAAATTTAATAAGAAATATGATAACCAAAATCACAAAAGATGTAAGGTTATTGAATTAGTGGATAGTACTATAACTCTTTTGTGATCATTATAGGTTTTTCAGTAACTTTTGAGAAAAAAAAATGGCAAATATTCACCATTGATGAAAGTTTACTAATGTTATTAAAAACATAAGGATTGGTAAATACAATTTTAATAACTTTTATAGCATTTTTAGTAAATTTAAGTAATAAAATTTGTAACACTTTATTGATGATAAAAGGTTGCTAAAATTAATAAGAATGTAAGGTTCTTTCAATCTAGATAGTACTATAATGTTTTCCATAACATTTTAAGTAATTAATCTTAGATAAGAAAATCAATATTGCACGTATCTTTATTGTGTAAGGTCATTAAATTAGTTCATAGTACAATACATTTTTTATGATTATTATAGCTTTTTAGGTAACTTTTGAGGAAAAAGATGGTAAATCTTCACCATTGATGAAAGTTTACTAATGTTATTAAGAATGTAAGGATTGGTAAATACAATTTTAAAAACTTTTATAGCTTTTTTAGTAGATTACTCAAATAAAAAGTTACTAAAATTAATAAGGATGTAAGATGACTTTTTTTTGCTACAAAAGTACCAGAAAGTAAAAGAGATGGCAGTAACTACGGCCTCAGGATGCCAACCCCGATCTGGTCTTCAATAAGGATGTAAGATCACTTGAATCTAGATAGTACTATAATGTTTTTCGGCAAAAAAAAATATTAAGAATGTAAGGATTGGTAAATACAATTTTAATAACTTTTTTAGCCTTTTTAGTAGATTACTTAAGTAATTAAACTGGTAACCTTCATTATTGATCATAAAAAGTTACTAAAATTAATAAGGATGTAAGATTATTTGAATCTAGATAGTATTATAATGTTTTCATAACTTTTATAACCTTTTAATTAAGTAATCTTAGATGAGAAAATTAATCAGCGACCAATATTACTAATAATGTAATGTTATTAAAAATAGTAGACTGTAAAATATCTTTTTGGAATTTGGATAACCAATACAAGTTTATAGTAATTTTAGGTAAGAGAATTGATAACTATATTATTACTTAAGTTACTAAGGATTTAAGGTTACTTAATTTTTATTGATAGCATCGTAGCCTTTTTAATAACCTCTAAAGGGTTTTTTTTGGGTTACTTATGTAAGAAAATCAGTATTAATTACTTACTAAAGATGTAAGATATCAATTAAGAATATAATTAAGGTTGTTAAATTTGTTGATAGCATCATGCCTCGGTCCTAAAACGTCTTTTTTAGGCATCTAATAAAAAAAACATGTCACTCGATAAGTCTCGGTCTGAAAACGTCTTTTTTTATGCATCTAATAAAGAACATGTCACTTGATATTTGATTAATAATACTATCTATGTAACAACACTGGATTAATTCTAACTAAATTTATCTAATTAAACATAAAAGTAATAATAAAATGCAATAGATGTAACATAAAATCAAGAAAAAAATATTGTAAGTTTCTTTACAACTTTGCCTTAATTGATGTTAAAAAATTTCGAAAGATTTAATTTGAGGTGAAAACGAATTAATTTTGCAAAAGAATATGAAATCCAAAAATAGAAGAAGAAAGAAAAATCGAGCTTTCTATATTCCAAAAACGATACTTGCTGCATTCAATTAATAATAAAAAGCTGATTCTCATCCATTTCAAGAGTTTCATAGTTTGAAATTTTAGATAAGTTTCAATTGTTAAACCATAAATTTTCCTACTTATCATGAATATTGGTGAGAAGTTCTTCAAAAAGGGTTTAGAAGAGAAAGAAAATAAGATGAAAAGAGTAAGGAAACAACTTTAAAAGTATATTATTCCACCCCATTATGGATTAATTAGGATTAAGTGATTTTAATGGGATTTTTTTTTGTACAAGTTAGAATACAGTAGTAGCACTCAAAACTTATTTAATAGCGAACATTATAGTTATATTGATATAATCTTAAATAGTTTTAAGTAAAAAATTACATAACCTTTTTTTTATGTAAAAAGTTACTAAAATCATCCAAGAGCGCAATTAGGTTTGTAGAGAGCATTATAGCTATTTTAATACCTTTTATAATTTTTTTAGTAATTTTAGATTACAAGATTTATAACATTTATAATTGACGAAAATTATTAAAAGTAATAAAAACATAAGGTTACTGAATTTGTTGATAGAACTATAGCTTCTTCGTTTTTTTTTTTTAATAATCTTCGCAACTTTTTTTTTACTAATCTTAGATATGAAAATTATACTCCTCATTAAATTGATAAAATGCTTCTAAATTTATTAAAGATGTTAGGTTACTAAATTACCTTATACTATAAAATTTTTTATAACCTTTATAACTTTTTTAACAACCTTAAAGAAGAACATTGGCAAATGCCATTATTGATAAAAGGCTACTAAAATTACTAACAGTATAATGTTAATTACTGAATTTATTGATAACATTCAAAAACCTTTGATAACTTAAATAGCTTTTTAATGAACATTTGATGAGGAAATTGATAATCTTATTGTGAAGCCTAAATTAATTTCAACTAACTTAGAATTTTATTTGAATTTTATTAGAAAATTAGAATTTATAAGTGGAGGATCAAATTGAAGAAAATTTTGAAGCTATGGACTAAATTGAAGAACAATGAAAATTTGGGGGCAAAATTCATAATTTAACCTTTATTATAATTGGAATCCATTTATTTCTCTTTTCCTCTTCTTCCCCGTCCAAAAAAAAAAACTCAAATGAACTTTCTCTCTCTTGCCGTATACTCTCTTCCTCTCTCTAAAATTTTGTCTCTCAAATCCTCACCAATTTAAGCATGCAAAATAAGAAGAAGAATCTTCCCCACAAGCTCATTTATTTGGTGTAATTATATTGGGAATTTCATGGTGTTTATGGTGGGTTTTAAGCAAAGGTAAGAGGAAGTTAAGTTCTTTAAGAATTTCATGTATGAAATTGTTTTGAGAAAGATTTCTAACTTAGTTTGTGTTTGGGAGGTTGAGGCAAGGAAATTGAAGCTTAAGAATGGCATTTGGAGGATTAAGAAATTAAGAGTTTGATTTTTGGGTAAGTGGGTTGTTTTAAATTTTAATGGAATTGATGAATTTGGTGGTGTTATGTTTGATTTTAATATCTTGATGATGGGTATGTGTTGATGTTGATTTGGAATAATTAACAATGTGTTTGGGGGTGAGAAAATGGCAAAGAATGGACTAAAAGAGAATGGAGATTTGGGGCTGTTGGGCTCGTCGGAATTGTCGCCGGCGGCCTGGTAGCTGGCCGGAGCTGCCTGGCCAGCTAGGCAGGCCGCGTGGGCCTGCTTTAAAAAAAAAAAAAAAGG
>AWUE01021054.1:0-94621 GCA_001974825.2 Corchorus olitorius | reverse complement strand
TTGTTGGAAAAATAAGAAAAATGATGTTTTTTNCTAATTATTTGATGATGGCGAAAATGCCCCTGACGGTTCCGGAGGTTGACTCGGGCCAAGGTCACTCCGGATGAGTTATTGGCAGCCCATTTGTTTATGAAAATAATAAATGATTTCTTGTTACCTGTTTATTGCTAACCATGATTTATAACTTGGTATTCTTACCTGTTTTGGTTGTGAGTGCGCCCCACCCTCTTCTGGTTCTCTTTTGAGGGTGGCTCACTCACTGGGTACATTCGTGTACTCATCCCCTCAAATTCTTGTCGTGTTTCAGGGTAGTTAGGGCTCAACGCATTCTTGGACGGTCGAGTCGGTGGCTTAGGCTATTATCACTGCTCTTAGAGGTATTTCTCACTACGTGATGGTCCCACTGGCATTGTCTCTATTCATTTTCATTCCTCGTGCCTTGTTTCTTGATTACTAACTCGCTACTTGGATTTGACTTGGTTTTTGATTTATTAAAACGCTTTTACTACTTCGATTTTTGATGATTCCGCTTTTACTCTGATTTGTAAACTGTCGTATTTAAAATTTATACTATGTTCTCGTTTTATAGTTTTTGATCTGGTATCGACGCTTCGCGATACCTTGGATACGTGTGACGCGCGGCACGTAGTTCAAGGAGACGCGGCGGTTGTTCACGCTTGACTTCCGGGTCGGGGCGTGACACTTATTCTTATTCTTTTTTTTTTCATCAAAGATCGATAACCTTCTTAATTGATTAATGTTTAACTTTCGTTCTTAATAGCCCTGTAGTTTTTTTAGTAAATTCAAATAAGAAAATTGATAACCTTCTTTCATTATTGAAGATAACCATAATTGTATAATAATTTAAGTTTTTTTTTCGTTCAATGAGATTAATTATTTCAAATCTCTGTAAACTAAATGACCAAATTTTAATGATTAATTAATCAAAATATATGAAAATGAAAAGTACGCATGTGTGGAATATATGTTTTATCAATTATTAACATATGTGCAGCGCACGTGCTTTAACTAGTATGAATATAATTGTTAACCAAAAAAAATTGAAAACTAAAGAACAGATGGAAACTCACCATTTAGAGATAGTGTTGGTCATAGCAATCATCCGGTTGTATATAAATTTTCTTTTCATCGATGCTGAAGCCGAAGTTATGATCAACTTGGGAATAAAACCCCATTATATTCAATTGGGAGGAAGAGGGCATGATAAGAACACAAACCGCAGTGTGATCTGTAGTATAATGTACCAGGAATTAATGGCAGTTGATAATCAAAATTCTGGAAATGGAACGTGATGATCGCCTTCGGGAATACTGAACTTGACTTGTTCCTGATATCATAGCAGCTAAACCCATCCTCTTTTCGTCCATCTCCAATCTGCTCTTTTAAAGCCAAATTGATCTTGCGGAATGCTTCTTTTTAAGGGTGGTGTAACGAGTCCCACTATCAATAAGAATTCCATCTGATTGGCCCTTCTAAGAAATCCATATGGAAGATGTAACCGTTTGCGCCCAACAGATATTCCAAAAAGAGCCACTTTGAAATCCATATGGAAGATGTATGTTAGAATTGGTTGAACCAGCAGCATTTGGCCCTATTTTGGTTTATATCAGATTGTCTTTTGTTGAAATCAGTTAATGTTAGTTGTGTTTTGGTTCATCAGCTCTTGTTTTGATCTTTTGTGGCTTGAAATTCATAAGTTCAAGTTGTTTATGGGAGCCAAGCCTTAGAAGCTAAGCTCATGTTTTAATTTGTTTTTTGGTGGCTGATAAGAGCTGTATTTGCTTTGATGTGACTGTTACTTTTAAGCATGATTAGATTTTTAATCATAGCTTAAGTTTGGAGCCAAAATTCTTAAGTTCAAATTTTGAATGTAAAAATCTGGTGTATATATATAGTTTTAATGAAGTTCAGTATGTATTAAGCCTTCCACAATCTCTTATATTTTTTCTCTCCCTTTTATGCTATTTTTTCACTGTTCCAGTTGCTGTCAAACTAGAAAACTTAGCCTTGTTTTATAAAAATTCCAACAAATGGTATCAAGAGCTTCCTTTGATCTTTAAGGGGCCTGAAAACTTGAGAGAAAAAAAGAGTGATTGTGAGGCAAAACCTTATCCAAACACAAAACCTTACTAGCTAAAACCAGAATATGGCTTCAAGTAGTATCATCCCTTCACCACCTACTTTTACAGGTGAAAACTACCATATTGGTCCGTAAAAATGCAAACCCATCTTCAGGCGCATGATTTGTGGGAAGTAGTGGAATCTGAAAGAGATCCTCCACCACTAAGAGCCAATCCCACTTTGGCGCAGATTAAGCAACATTCTGATGAAGTTGCAAAGCGGTTTAAGGTGATGGCGATCATTCAGAATGGTGTCTCAGATGTGATTTTTACAAGGATCATGGCCTGCAAAACTCCTAAAGAAGCTTGGATCTGCATCAAGAGGAGTCCAGGGTCTGAGAGAACAAGAAAGCAGCAGCTTCTTAACCTTAGGAGGGAGTTTGAGAACTTGAAAATGAGAGCGGATGAGACTGTGAAGCAGTATGCAGATCGGGTCACCGAGATTGTGAACAAGATGAGGCTTCTTGGGGACAATGAGTACACCGAAAGAAGAGTTGTTCAAAAGGTGGTCAATATTTTGCCTGAGAAGTATGGGGTCACAATTTCATCCATTGAAAACTCCAGAGACATATCTGAAGTTACTTTGTCGGAAATCATCAATGCTTTTTATGCTCTTGAGCAAAGAAGAGCCAATAGACATGAACAAGCTGTTGAAGGTGCTCTTGTGGCTAAGACAAGAGGAAAAGCTTTTCATGGTGGTAAAGGCAGGAAGGGTCAAGGTGAAAATAAGGATAAGGAGAAAAAAGTTGGTGAAGGCAGCAAGGAAGGAGGCAAGAAGAAGTTTCCTCCATGTCCTCATTGTAAAAAGACAACTCACTTGGAGAGACTTTGCTGGTATAATCCTAATATCCAGTGTAGGTCTTGCAAAGAAATGGGCCATGTTGAAAGAGTTTGTAAGAATAAAAATCAACTACAGCAGAGGACTCAAGCTCAAGTAGCTAACACCAACCAGCAGCAAGATGAGCATCTTTTTGTGGCCACATGCCAACTTAGCAAGCAATGTTGGCTCCTTGACAGCGGTTGTACGCATCACATGATTTCAGATAAGAGGATGTTCAAATCCTTGGACAAAACCTACTACACGAAGGTGATGATTGGAAATGGAGACTATCTTGAAGCTTTTGGGAAAGGTGATGTGTTTATTCAAACACCATCAGGTACAATCCAGATGTCTTATTTGTGCCTGATATTGCTCAAAATCTTGTAAGTATTGGACAGTTGCTGGAAAAAGATTATGCATTGTTGTTTAAGGGGATAAGTTGTATGATCTATGAGCCTAGTGGTAATGAGATGCTAACTTTGCCTATGGTTCGTAGAACTTTTTACTTGAATTTTGAAACTGATGATGCTCATGTGAATTTGGTGGATAATTCATCTTTGTGGCATAAAAGGTTGGGCCATGTGAATTATAATTCTCTAAGCCACTTGCAAAAAAATGAGATGGTGAAAAGCTTACTTTCCATTGAGACAAATCAGAATGTTTGTGAGGTTTGTCAGCTTGGTAAGCAAAGTAGGCTGCCATTTGCATCAGGACAAGCTTGGAGAGCATCCGAGAAGCTTCAGCTCATTCATTCTGATGTTTGTGGTCCACAAAAAACTTTGTCTTTGAATGGCAGCAGGTATTTCATTCTGTTTATTGATGACCTATCAAGAATGACTTGGATTTATTTCTTGAAGTAGAAATCTGAAGTTGCTGCAGTTTTTTGGAGGTTTAAGGCTTTGGTTGAGAACCAAAGTAATTGTAAATTGAAGGTCATTAGAACAGATAATGGGTCTGAATATACATTAGACCGATTTGAGCAGTTTTGTATTGATGCTGGTATTGAGCACCAACTCACGGTCACATACTCGCCACAACAAAATGGAGTGTGTGAGAGAAAGATAGGACTGTGATGGATATGGCCAGGTGCTTAATGTTTGAAAAGGACTTGCCTAAGAAGTTTTGGGCTGAAACAACCAATACAGCTGTATATTTGTTGAACAAGCTGGTGACTAAGGCTGTTGATGGGAAAACTCCATTTGAAGCTTAGTTTGGAGTTAAACCAACTGTAGATCACATCATAGTTTTTGGTTGTATTTGTTATGCTTGGGTTCCCAATGTAAAAAGGGACAAACTTGACAAGAAGAGTGATCCAGGGGTGTTCATTGGTTATAACAACAATTCTAAAGGTTATAGGATTTATAATCCTGTAACTGGTAAAATCTTTGTTAGCAGAGATGTAAAGTTCGATGAATTTGGTAAATGGAATTGGGAGAAATCAGAAGTTCAATCTCCAAGTCAAGAGGAGGTTGTTTTTGATCAGGCTGAAGAAGAAATTGAAGCTGAAAATGTTGATGATGCACCTGTTAGAGGCACAAGGTCACTCTCTGATATTTATCAAAGCTGCAATCTTGCTATTTTGGAACCTGCAAACTTCAATGAAGCTATGCAAACAGCAGGTTGGAAGGAAGCTATGCAGGAGGAGATGAACATGATTGAAAAGAATGAGACTTGGCAGCTCGTTGATAAGCCAAGTAATAAGAAAATGATTGGCGTGAAATGGGTTTACAGAACCAAACTCAATCCTGATGGTTCTGTGAATAAACCGCAGTGTGATACTCTAGTATAATGTACCAGGAATTAATGGCAGTTGATAATCAAAATTCTGAAAATGGAACGTGATGATCGCCTTCGGGAATACTGAACTTGACTTGTTCCTGATATCATAGCAGCTAAACCCATCCTCTTTTCGTCCATGTCCAATCTGCTCTTTTAAAGCCAAATTGATCTTGCGAAATGCTTCTTCTTCAAGGGTGGTGTAACGAGTCCCATTATCAATAAGAATTCCATTTGATTGGCCCTTCTAAGAAATCCATAGGGAAGATGCAACCGTTTGCGCCCAACAGATATTCCAAAAAGAGCCACTTTGAAATCCATATGGAAGATGTAACCGTTTGCGCCCAACAGATATTCCAAAAAGCGCCATTTTGTAATATCCTTGGTTGCCTATTCTTAAGATTTTGACCCAATTCCTAATTATATTTGTATTAGGATTTTTCTAGAGTTTTTTGATTGGTGGATAAGAATCCTAATAGCAAAGGGATTCTTGGAGTCCAAGTTTGTGTTAGTATAAATAACCAGTTTATGTGTAGTTTCTTTGTGTGTGAGATTGTGAGCGAGAGACAAAGCTGAGATAGTTTTATGTTGTTGTGAGAGAATCACCCATGTTGGGTTGATTAGATTGAGAGTTTACTAGAGAGATTGTGATGATTGTTGATTGTAATTGATTGATTTGATAGTTGAGATTTGTGGCATAGGTCCACAAGAAAATTTGATTTGTTGTTTTCGCTTTAATTATTTGTTTGGTCAATTCCTGGAATATCCGAAGTTACAACAAGTGGTATCAAGAGTCTGGTTGATTAGAGATGACAGAAAGCAGCGGATCAGCTTTGAAGTTTGAGATTGAGCTGTTTCAATGGAACGAACAGTTTTCAGATGTGGCAGAGTACGATAACAGATGAGTTAGTACAACAAGGATTGGGAGATGCGTTTGAAATTGATAAGCCTGCAGCGCTGAATGAGAACAGGTGGAGAGATATTCAACGAAAAGCAGTAAGTACAATTCGTTTGAATCTTACTACTGAAATTAAGTGTAATCAAATACGCGACATGAATCTTCAATTCGAGCACAATTGGCATTCATATCAATCAAACCACTTCCTTCATAGAGACACTACTATAATTAAAAGTAAAAACTTTACATCCTTTTTCACTTCCAAGCTTTGAACAAGTAAATCAAACTCCAAACCCAGCCTAGTAATACAAACATGAATTGACTCACCCAATCTCAAGTTCTTGACATCTTAATATCCACCTATCTCACATATCGATGAAATGACCATTTCACCCCAATTTGGAAAAGCAAACGTTTGCGGGAAATGCAAAAAGTCTGGAAAAGCAGAGAGTTTGGGGTTTCTCTTGGATTTGCTTGCTTCTGGATATAATATATGAGTATTGAAGAATCTGAGTAATTCAAACAGGAATTCGGACACAATACTTACAATTAGAGATGTTGCCGTGCGGGTTGTGCGAATCTATGCCGTGCTGTTCTGTTTTCCTCAAACAAGTCGGGTTAGGGATTTGTCATGTTAGAGATTTGGTCAGTTCGAGTTCGAGTCGAGTTGATGTTTCTCTAAGTCACTATCGAGTTCGTGTCTGGTAAGCTTCCTTTTTACTCGTAGCTTTCTTTTTTGGTTGTACAACTTATCATTTGTTGCTCGTAACTTAATTTTGTAGTGGTCAAAAATGGGTTTAACTTTAGGTGTAGACTTCGGTGCTCCCGTTGTGATGCTCCCACATTTCAATGTGATGCACCCATTCAATTCTGACCATTGGATGCAACATCTATTTTCCTGATCGTCGGATACTAAAAGGTTTAACCTGCTAAACTAGTTTTAAAAACCTTTTGAAATGAATTCATATGTGGTAATCCTCGTGATAGATTTTTACACCTTTTTATTCCAACCGTTGATATCAACTACTTTTTTTTCACTTGATTTATTATCTTTTTCTCTAACTTTTTTATTTTTATTCTTTTCTTCCTTCAAAGGAAGCCAAACACAATGGTACTGTACCGTTTTGAAGCCATTTCTGAGAGGCGGATTCATAATAGAAAAAATTATGGGTCCGATTTCAACAGGCCATTTGGAGCTCCGAACCCGTAACCCGAACGATAACCCATCTGCTACCTTTAATTAGTTCATGGATCCTCAAGATTTGCAAAGATGTGTCCAAGGGATCCAAACTATACAGAAAATTGTTGAATCAAAGCCTTTCTCAAAGTTCAAATACGACTTCATGATGTGGCCAATTCTTCTGAATATGACAGCAAGTGGGCAAATAACGTGGGTTTAACTTTAGGTGTAGACTTTGGTGCTCCCGTTGTGATGCTCCCATTTTTCAATGTGATGCACCCATTCAATTCTGACCATTGGATGCAACATCTATTTTCCTGACCGTCGGATACTAAAAGGTTTAACCTGCTAAACCGGTTTTAAAAACCTTTTGAAATGAATTCATATGTGGTAATCATCGTGATAGATTTTTACTACCTTTTTTATTCCAACCGTTTATATCAACTTCTTTTTTTTTCACTTAATTTATTATCTTTTTCTTTAACTTTTTTATTTTTTATTCTTTTCTTCCTTCAAAGGAAGCCAAACACAATGGTACTGTACCGTTTTGAAGCCATTTCTGAGAGGCGGATTCATAATAGAAAAAATTATGGGTCCGATTTCAACAGGCCATTTGGAGCTCCGAACGATAACCCATCTGTTACCTTTAACTACTTCAAGGATCCTCAAGATTTGCAAAGATGTGTCCAAGGGATCCAAACTATACTAAAAATTGTTGAATCAAAGCCTTTCTCAAAATTCAAATACGACTTCATGACGTGGCCAATTCTTCTGAATATGACAGCAAGTGGGCAAATAAATTTGTTGCCTAAACGTTACAATATCTCGTCGCCATTGGATGACTATTGCAAGAACACTGTGATGACAATATGGCATTACCATGGAGGGTGCCAAGTTGGTAGGGTTGTGTCACCACCATTGCTAGTAAAGGTATCATAAAGAGCATAAATGGCTTCAAAACGGTACAATACCATTGTGTTTGGCTTCCTTTGAAGGAGGAAAAGAATAAAAATAAAAAGTTAGAGAAAAAAATAATAAATCAAGTAAAAAAAGTAGTTGATATCAACGGTTGGAATAAAAAAGGTGTAAAAATCTTCCACGAGGACTATCACATACGAATTCATTCCAAAAGGTTTTTAAACCGGTTTAGCAGGTTAAACCTTTTAGTATCCGACGGTTAGGAAAATAGATATTGAATCCAATGGTTAGAATTGAATGGGTGCATCACATTAAAAAGTGGGAGCATCACAACGGGAGCACCGAAGTCTCCACTTAACTTTAACACCCCTACGAGCTCTACAATTCTTACATCTTTTATCTTAAATAAATTAAAATTGTGAAATCAAAATATATCTATATACTATATATAAAAGTACGAGTTTTGTAAATCTTTTGAATCGCCTATTACAACCTTATTAAACTTTTGAATAGCCTATTATACCTTTTTTTTAATATATTTTTTAAATGTCATTGTTTAAATTTTTATAGTTTTAGTCAACTAAAAACTCTATTTTTATCTAATTAAATCTAATATCCTTATAACTATTTTATTTTTACCATTTTATTATTTTACTTTTATGGTTTTACTCAACTAGAAACTCTATTTTTATTTAATTAAATCTAATATTCTTATACCTATTTTATTTTTACGATATTACTAATTTAATTAAAAAGCTTAGGTATATTAGAATTTTTAAAATATATTTCTTAAATGACATTTTTTAAATTTTACAGTTTTTTGATAGAAATAAACTTTTACAGTTATTCTGCTAAAAACTCTATTTTTATTTAATTAAATTCAATATTTTTATAAATATTTTATTTTTACCATTTTAATTTTAAAAAATTGGAGACTTTTTTGTATAGTTCTGGATCCATTTCAATTTTATAATATAAACTAATAAAAGTATTATTATCAAGTTTAAAAGTTAAAATAAGTTGCCCAATCATTAATTATTCATTTTTTAAAAATAAATAAGTTAAAATTTATTGAAAATTTAATTATTGTGATTGATTTTTTTTAGAGTGTTTGTTGGTAGTTTAATTTATTGGAGTGTATGAGAAGAATTTAAAGTTTTTTTTTAAAAGAGTAACATGCAATAATTTCTTTGACTTATAAGGTTAGAGGAGTCAATTGGGAGGGTTGGACGGATTTCGGGTTCAGGTCATCAGGGTTTAGGTCAAATTAGTCAGGTAATTTTCTCGGGTCATTTGGATTTTGGATCATCTAGGTTCAGGTCATTTGGCTCTTGGGTCTAGGGTCAGGCGGGTTCGAATTTTGCGTCATTTGGGTTTTGGGTTTTTCGGCTCTATGACTCGGATCAATTGGGTCAACCTTGAATTTGTTAATGTTTAATTCTTAAATTTATTTAATATTATTTAATTTATTTTACAATCGACTATCGATGAAGTTTAGCAAACTGCATATACGGGGTTAAAGAGTTGACATGTGTCCCCTTTATATATTAATTTTGAATATTAAATACATAATTAATTATGAAGTGGGAGTATGTGTTCAAATAAATATTGGTTATATAATATCAAAATTTATGTTCTTTCATTACATCAATTAAAATTATAAATTAATTAATAATATAAGTATCTATAAAAATGAAAATAAAATTACAACTCTCACCGGTGAGATTATTAGTACGGTAGTAAAACCTAATAGAAAAAATTGTGAAGAAATTACTAATTAATTATTATTATTTATTCATTATGTAAAAAAATACAAATTACTAATTATAAATTTATCATAAATTATTACTAGAACTGATTTAATACTTATATCCATATAATGAAGTTTAGCAAATTTAATAAAATTATAACAATAATATAAATTTTATTGCATAAATGATAATTTAGAATGGTTAAAATTATAACAATTTGGATTTTATTGAATAAAACATGATTTTAGTTTATAATATTCTTGGGTCATTCGGGTTATGGTTATGTCGGGTTTGGATAGGACAGGTTCGAGTCGTTTACTTTTTCTGGTCAAATCGGGTTCGATCAGTTTGATGTGTTATCGAGTTTGGATCAAGTTTTGACCGCTTTATTTATAATTAATTTCATTTTTTTTATTTTAAACACAATAGGTAACATGCAACCCACGTGGAAGTGAAAACTAGTTATTCTAAATGTTTGGCTTTGCTCTCTTTAAAAGTTAATTTCTTACTTGCTTTGTAGTACTGTTTTCATTTTCATTTTTAATGTATATATATGTTTAAGCTACTTCAGCCTATATTTGTCCTTCTTAATTAATTCTTATTCAACATTAACAAGAAAAAAGCTTATTTAGTTGGACAGATGGGCTCTACATGTTTTATCTGATGAATATAGTTTTTAGATCAAAGTGAAAATTAAGCACCAGAATCAAGTTATGAGTCTTCTTTATTACATGTCTAATTAATAATGTCTTTATGATTCTTTTTGCTCTTCCAATTCATCTTACACTTCTTTTCATACTTGATATGGGTTGTTAGTTTCAGCGTTTAAAAAGTTTTCTGCAACAATTGTAAAATCAATCAAGTAGTAGAAACTAGTTTACTTATTCCATAGATGAAGATTTCTATACACATACACATATTCTACCTTTTTAAATTTGCATAATCCCTAAAAGCTTTAGCTCAGGTTTTAGGCCTTAAAATGGCACCCCTGATGACAAGCCCATTTTTCCAATGGCCGCCATGTTCATAAAGATCAAAGCAAACTTCTCCTGTGTTTGATGTTTCTCCATTCTCTTCCGTACGGAAGTTTCCAACATTGAGCTCTATCCATTCCCCTCTAGGCTTCTGCACAAGGCTAACTTGCCTTTCTTGGACTGTGCCGTTGGGGAGGGATAATCTCAGCTTGATAGGGAGCTCCCAACCAGATGCCCCTTTTGTCAGCTTGACTTCATATACAACCTCGTATAAAGTTGCCGGCGAAAGATCTGACATTTTGAATTTTCCTCTCACATCCAGCCAACATACATGGCTTAGTTTGGCTACTTCAATGTTTTCATCACTGCATCCAATTTAAGAGACTTACATTGTTACTACAATTCACATTTTACAATCATTAAGACAAAAAAAATTCCCCTTAATCTCACCTTGTATCTTTAAAATTATTCCAAATCCAATATTCACGGCCACCCCAAGTGATGTAGAGTGACCTTGCATACAACATGAAGCATTTTTTGCCAGACTTTTCTTCTTTCCAAGTTTTCTGCAAAATCATGAGTGGGTTGAAATAAACAATAGTTTAGTTTATCAAATCTTTTCCCTTTGTAATTAACTTCACATATATATTTCATCATTCACTTATGTATATCCTTTCATGTGGATATCATGAAAGAACACAAGCAAGCAAAAGATAGAAATAAACATACCTTTCTCTTGTGCTCTAGGAAGACTTCTTTGTTCTCTGCTGCTACACTCTTCTTCTTTCTGAAGTTCATTTCTTCTTCTTTTTTTCCCCTATATTACAAAACCAAAGATGTCCTTGCTTGGTTCTAAAGTGATTCCTATTACTGTCTCTAAACCACACCTTCTATATTTATAGTTAAACCTGGAGAACAATCAACGATGTAAGAGAAATGAAGACCAGGAAAAATTGAAATAAGAGTTGCAACATTTCATTAAGAAAAAGACCTAGCTAGCTATGTTTTGTCTAATTAATTTCCGAGTCAACTTTGTACGAACTGTCATTTTATTTCTAGGACGTGTGAGGACTGGGAGGTTGACAGAGTCCACAGAACTAGAACTATGAGAAGGTGTCAACATTTCATTACCTACAGCCCTATTTGCAGTTATTAGCCTCTCATCAAGTTGATCATTTGCGTGTAACATCCAATATTACATCCTAAACGCGGACGGCAGGGTGATAGGTAGACTAGAGTCACTAGACATATGAAGGGGGAAAAGCATATCCATCAGAAAGAGCAAAGTAATTGCAGATAGAAAAGTATACATATAGTATATGCCTAAAGTCAGATACAAAGACTTAGAACTTTCTTAATCAAGGAAAGAGATTTTAGAAACGGTGGTTGAATTCTTCATCATCCTTCACCTCAAAGTTCTAGAAATGATTTTTTTTTTTTTTTTGAGGAAAGTTCTAGAAATGATTTTCTATAGACAAGTTTCACACTTGATTAATTTATTTTCCTTGAAAATTTTCTAAAGCATATAGTATAACATCAGCATTAATTTAATATCCTCGAAAATTTTCCAAAGCATTAATTGAATTCATCTAGAATTTTTATTATTTTTTTCAATAAATGTTGTAGATGTAGCTTTTTTATAAAGCCAATTGCTTTAGTTTGCATTTAATTAGGCTAGTCTCTTGGAGAAATTATTAGGTGGACCGGCTCCACCACGTCATCCATGGTTCTGACCAATAAGATTTTGACAAGTGAGATTTCTTCCTAAAATTTAGGTATAAATTTAGCACCAGGTTTAATCCCTAGTTTCACCAGATGAAATTTACAGGGTAAGTCCCTAAATTTAGTATATTAATTGGCTAGAGTTTTAGAAATTGTAGAAAAAAATCTTACTTGTCAAAATCTTATTGGTCGGGACCACGAATGACATGGTAAACCCGATCACCTAATAATTGCCTAGTCTCTTGGCTCAACCATATGCTGCTCAACTTTTTTTGTTTTAAATGTTGTTGGACTGAGCATAAATTTCAGTGTTGCACATAATCAAAATCAAATGGGGATCTTCACGCGTTAACATGCACAACAATTTCATTTCATCTACTTGCTCCATTTTTCATTTCACGCGTTACTGTCTTTATCTTAGCAAGAAGAAAGAAGTTTCGTAGCAATGTGCGCACATTCCAAGGGACTTTTCAACTGTCTGATTTTCTCTATAAATAGACAGAACCAACTGGGGCTTTTCAACAAAGTTCTTTCCGGCCAAAAAAAAACTGGGGCTTTTCAACAAAACCAGCACAAGTCTTCACCTGAGTTCATGCTTCATAGTCTTCAACATATTTCTTGCTGGTAAGTTTTTAGGTAATTCTTCTTCAATACATGAGAACAAGATGAATTGAAACAAACCACGCATAACTATGTGTTGTCTTTTTTCTTTCTTGCAGTTGTGTACAGGATATCTAGAAGTTATGGCTGATCCAGTTTCTATTTTTGTGCAACCTATTGTGGAAAAAATCTACGACACTGCCCTGTCCTTGATCAAAGAAGAATTCCTCGCAGTCCATGGTGTGAAGAAAGATGTAGAAAAGCTGTTGAGCACCTTAAAAACCATCCAAGTTGTGCTCGAAGATGCAGAAGAGAGGCAAGTGAATGATGGGCCTGTGGGACACTGGCTTTCAAAGCTCAAATTGGCAGCTTATGATGCAGATGACATCTTGGACACGTTTGCAACAGAAACTTTCCTTTGGCAGAGAAAGCAGCAGGTAAGCAGAATCCGAGCTCCTATCGGTTTAAGCATGTTGAGCACAAATTTCAGTGTTGCACATAAGATAAAAAAAATTTCAGAAAAGCTTGATGCCATTGCTAAAGAGAAAAATGACTACAATCTCACTGCAAGGCTTGGAGCTGAAAGGTCCCAAACCATCCAACGCCAAGGTTTTCATGTAAATAATGAAGATGTCTTTGGTAGAGATTCTGATAGAGATGAATTAATAGGTCGGATTCTATCAAATGAATCTGGTAGGGAAGGTGATGTTTCTGTGATTCCCATTGTTGGGATGGGGGGCTTAGGTAAAACAACTCTTGCTCAGTACATCTTCAATGATGGAAGAGTAAAGGAGCATTTTGAGTTTAGTATCTGGGTCAGTGTCACAGTTGAGTTCAATCTCAAAAGGATACTTAAGGACATGATAGAATTCCACACTAATATGGAGTATTCTGATAATGTTAGTCAAAGCATCCTAGAGTCACGTTTCCTAGAATTCTTGGCTGGGAAAAAAATTTTGCTTGTTTTGGATGATGTTTGGACCGAGGTCTATGACGAATGGGAGGGACTTCGGAAACTTTTGAGACAAGGAGGTCAGGGCAGTAGAATTTTGGTCACTACTCGAAGCAACCAGGTTTCAGCAATGGTGGGAACGCAACCTGCCTATGAGTTAAAAGTTTTACCGGAGGAGGAATGTTGGTCATTGTTTAAAAAAATTGCTTTTAATGATTGTAGTTCAATGGGTGGGAACCGCAAAGAATTAGAAGCCATAGGTAGGGAGATTGTGGGGAAGTGTAATCAGTTGCCTTTGGCAGTGAAGGCAATGGGTGGTCTCTTGTGTGGTATTCATGACATCAATAAATGGAAGCAAATCTTAGGACATAGCATATGGCAGCTAGAGGGGAAGAAACAGAAATTCAGAAGGCCTGGAATTCTGCCTGCCTTAAAATTGAGTTATGACCATCTACCTTCTTATTTAAAGCAATGTTTTGCTTATTCCTCTGTGTTTCCAAAGGCATATGTTTTTGATAGGAAGGAGTTGGTCAAGCTTTGGATGGCAGAAGGATTTATTCAACCCTGTGGAGAAGATAAAGCAGAGGAGACGGGAATCGAATACTTTGATGAGCTGCTAATGAGGTCCTTCTTCCAAATTTTAAACATTGAGAACAAGGTGAGATATAGAATGCATGACCTTATGCATGACTTGGCTGTATCAGTTTCTAGCCCCCTGTGCTGCCAAGTCAAGGATAACAAGGCATTTAGTTTCTCTGAAGAATCCCGTCACATCTCATTGCTTGGTCAAGATATAGAGACTCCTACGTTGCAGATTATTGAAAAATCTAACAGGCTGCGCACATTCCTACTTCCCGGTGAGTCATCGAGAAGCTTGGGGCATATGCTTGACAAAATGTTTCATTCTCTCAGCTTCATTCGTGTTCTGGACTTAAGTTCAAGCTTGCTCTCAGAATTGCCAAGCTCTATCGAAAAGTTGAAGCTATTACGATACCTTGATCTCTCTAGAACAGAAATAAAGGTGCTTCCCAATTCGATATGCAACCTATGCAATCTGCAGACACTTAAGCTTCTAGGGTGCCTTTGGCTTTTTGAATTGCCTGAGGGCCTTGGTAAAATGGTGAACCTGCGTTATCTTGAGCTAGATGAGATGTTTTGGTTCAAGTGTAGGATGCTGCCACCAAGAATGGGGAACTTGACCAGTCTACAAAATTTGCATGCATTTCCAGTCAGTGGCACAAGTGGACATGGCATTGAAGAGCTGAAGGACATGGCAAATCTTACAGGAACATTGCATATCTCGAAGCTGGAAAATGCAGTTAACGCCGCTGACGCAAAGCTAAAGGAGAAGGAGACCCTTCAAAAGCTAGTGTTAGAGTGGAGTGACAAAGACTTCAACCAACAAGAAGAAGACAGGGCTGCAAGGAACCTTGAAGACCTCCAACCTCATTCCAATCTAGAAGAGCTGGCACTTCATCACTTTAAGGGCTCTAGTTTTCCTTTGTGGATGACAGATGGTCTACTTCAAAATTTGGTAACACTTTCCTTAATTCACTGCACTAAATGCACAACAATCTCTGTTGGTCTATTACCTTGCCTTAGGAAGCTCTGCATAAAAGGGATGCTGGAACTTGAAGAATGGCCAGAAGATCAATGTCTGCCATTGGGTAGACTACAGATCAGTAACTGCCCCAAGCTGAGGAGAGTACCAAATTGGATGCCAAATTTAGGAGTTCTGAAGATAAAAAAGTGTGATTCATTGAAGGCTCTTCCAACGGCTCCTTCTTTGACGTTTTTGATACTTATTGACAATCTTGTTATGGAGGATTGGCATGAAAGAATGTGTATTATTGCCCAAGATGATCAAGGCAACCTAGTAGGCCAACCCAGGCCTACTTTGATTGGCCTTTTGGAATTGAAAGTAGTAAACTGCCCCAACATACAAGCGCTTCCTCAGATATTTGCTCCTCAGAAACTGGAGATAAGTCGGTGTGGACGTATAACTGCCCTTCCGCTCCCGGAATTTTCCATACGTCTTCAACATTTAGCTCTCGACAAGTGTTATAATGGAACACTTGTTAGGGCAATACAAAGTACCAACTCTCTCTACTCCCTGGTCATTTCGAACATCTCAAATGTAACTTCTTTCCCAAAGTTGCCTCATCTTCCAGGGCTGAAGAGTTTGTATATCAGTGATTGCAAAGACCTCACTTCTTTGTCTGAAGAAGAAGGGTCATTGAAAAGCTTGTCCTCTCTTCAGTTGCTCTCTGTTCGAGGTTGCTCAAAGCTTGAATCGTTGCCAGATGAAGGGTTACCAGCAGCACTTGAGTGCTTAATAATTGATTCATGCCCCATTCTGAAAGTTCTTGGAAGCAAAGATACCTTAAAGAGCCTCCTCTCACTCAAGGACTTGTATTTGGAAGATTGTCCCAAAATTCAATCCTTTCCTGATGGTGGACTACCTTCTTCTCTCATCCATTTGGAGATTCATGGCTGTCCGCTGCTGTTAGGAGAATGCCAAAAGGAGGATGTCGGAGGTACTGAATGGCCAAAGATTATGCATGTTACAGACCGGGAATTTGATTCCATCAAGCTACCTTCAGCCCCAGTTTTGCAAAAGAAGAAAAGATGGACTCCTTTAATTGGTTGCAGTAAAGGTTAGTTACTTGTTACCTCACTCATTTTGAGATTTTGTTATAAGTGAAAGTTCTGTAAACAGAAAAGCAAGATAAGGGTTTGAGTGTATAAAATGTTCATTTTTTTTATTCAGCTTACCATTTAAGTTCACCTAGAAATGATTAAGTCTTAGGGGTAGTTTTTCTTTTAAAGGTTAATAGCCCATGGAATGGAGCTGGACTTTAAAAAAGAAAAACATTTGAATATATTGCTTTTAAGCTGCTGAAACAAGGAGTAACTCATAACAAATTCATACATATGTGTGCTTAATTTGCAGGGCCCTAAAAGTTGGATTGCTGATATAAAGGAATGCTGTTCATGATGGCAAATGACAGCTTAAAGTTGTGATTGCTATTCCTATGTGTGTGTGTAACTTTGTGTCAATAAAAGCCATTAAAAGTGGGAGGCAATGGCTCAAAATGTTGCATATTTGTTTCAACTATTTTTCATGTTCCATTGTGTTTTTTTGCTGTACCTATATATTTTCAATAATTGAAGAAATGTTTCAGATTTTTGGCCTTAATATGGCACTTTTAATGATAAGTCATGTTTTCCAGTGTCCCCCATTTTAAATGAGAGCAAAGTAAACTTTTCTTGTTTCTCTTCTGGCTTTTTGGTTCTTCATATTTTCTGCTAAGAAACTAAAGTCACAGGTTGAGATATAGGCAAAAGATCAAAGTAAATAATATGAGCTTCACCATACTTCATAAGAAATAAAATTCAATGTGAACTGTATGTACTTCTTCTAACCTGGCTATTGGCTAATATATTAAATTAACAGACATATATCATATTAAGCCATATGATTTTGTTTGAATTAGTTTCTCCATCGATAGAAATGCTAAATTCTGTGTAATTCTGTTCTGCAATCTGCAGTATAAATTCAGAATTTCATCAATTCTGGTGTATGATTTCAGATGACATTTACAAAAGTTTTAAGTTAATCCCTGATCAATAGTTGCAAATAAGAACTTACTAGTTACTATAATAATGGATCAGTTGTTTTATACATCTGAATTGTTCTTAGTGAACGAGATTTTGGATACTTCCGCAGGAAAAGTGCGGAAGTATATTACTTGGATATATACATTACTTACTGAAATATTTAAAACTAGTTTAAATCTGGTTGTCCAGTGGATGAACAGAAAGCTCAGGTTATAGGCCTTAAAATGGCAAAGCTTACTTCATTTTGGTTACTCTTTGTGTCAGTAAAGTTTACTTGGATTAATTCATTAAAACATATTGAAATTGGGATTAGATGTTTTATCAATCAAAATTCAAAACATACATATTTCTGATTGCATGATTTAAGCATTAATTAGCTCAGGTTTTAGGCCTTAAAATGGCACTTCTGACGACAAGTCCGTGTTTCCAATGGGTCCCATGTTCATAAAGATCAAAGCAAACTTCGTTTGTTTCTGGTGTTTCTCCCTTTTTCCTGTACGGAACTTTCCGAGATTGAGCTCAATCCATTCGCCCCTAGGCTTCTGGAAAAGGCTAACTTGCCTTTCTTTCACTGTGCCATTGGGAAGGGATAATCTCAGCTTGATGGGCAGCTCCCAACCAGATGCCCCTTCACTCAAACCTGACATCATAGACAACCTCGTACAAAGTTTCCGGCGAAAGATCCGACATCTTGAATTTTCCTCTCACATCCAGCCAACAGGCATGGCTTAGTTTGGCTAATTCTATGTTTTCATCACTGCATATGCAAACCCACGAAAGATCATATTTCTAATTGTTACAAAACTATAACCGATCGACAAAAATATAATCTCTCTCAACTCACGATGTAAGTTTAAAACTGTTCCAAACCCACTTATCGGAGGCACCACTGGTGATGTAGAGCGACCTTGCATACAACATAAAGCATTTGCATTTCTGACCAGATTTTGAATCTTCCCAAGTTTTCTGTATCATTTAATTAGGGTATTACTAAATACCGCTCCCTTGGACTATTTTGCCATTTACTTTATTTTCTTCGAACTTCAAAATTTTCAATTCTCTCAAATTCTCTCAACCTTCAAACTTTCAAAACTCAATCATTCAAAATTGTTCAAGTAAAACAACATCAAAACTCATGCACAAAGATTTTTTCGGATTGAAAGTATGTTCTTTTTAAAAAAAAAAAATTTGTCTATTTATCATTAATCAAAGATTAAAATCCTCTTACTAATATTGACATATGCATACCCATTTAAGCTAAATGAATTATACAACAAATATTTATTAAATGCTAAAAAGAAAATCTAAAAAGATAAAAAAAACGTAGAAATAGCGGGTCGCGCGCGGATCGCGACCCGCGTCGCGACATGGCCATGGACCCGGGTCGCGATGCGGCTCGCGATCCGTGTGCGAACCCTGCTTCCTGCGTTTTTTTTTTTTAAATTCTTTTAGATTTTCCTTTAATTTCCTTTTCCTTTAATAAATAGTGGACAATTCATTTAGTTTAAATGGGTATGGATATGTCAATATTAGTAAGAGGATTTTAATCTTTGATTAATGATAAATAGATTTTTTGTTTAAAAAAAAACATACTTTCAATCCGAAAAAATCTTTGTGCATGAGTTTTGATGTTGTTTTACTTGAATGATTTTGAATGATTGAGCTTTGAAAGTTTGAAGGTTGAGAGAACTTGAGAGAATTGAAAAGTTTGAAGTTTGATGGAAAATAAAGTAAAGGGTAAAATAGTCCAAAGGGGGGGCGGTGACTACTAAAAGGGGGCGGTATTTAGCAATCCAGTTTAATTATCAGTTGGTTGCATCATGATGGTAATTAATCAGTAATCAAATCTTTATCTAATTTAATATAAGGAAAAGAAAATATAATTAAGGAGAAAAAATGAGAAAGAGAGACGGAAACAAAAACTGTTGGATATTTTTTGAATGTTGATGTTTATTGAAGGCATTTATTCATAAGTGGACAATTATGAAGAGACTTATTTGTCTATAAAAGGTATCTTTATGATATAATTATTCATAAAGTTATGTTTATTTGGAAGGACATGTATTGATCATAAAGTTATGTCTATATGAAAAGACATGTATGTTGATCAAGTATATAAATAGCCTTCCACATAAACATTTTAGAGACAGAACCAATAATTCTACTTCTCTCTGAATGTTCTCAAGTGGTTTTGTTGTATCCCAAATACGACTTGTCTAAAATAGTTAGGCAATATTGTATTTGAGAAAACTTGGTGCCTCAAAGTCTTGTTTCTCTTTTCTTGTTTTCAGAAATTTTTCTAACAATTCAAATACAATATTCCTTCAACTAGTGAAACGGTTTTGAGGGCATGATGCAAAGTCACTCTTTAAAAGAGAATGATTGATGAACACATGCAAGAAAATCAATAAGGATCATGAAGAATTAATTGATCGATGGAAGAGATAAGTTTCTACTTTGTTACTTCTTAATTGAATTTTTGCTATTTTATGCAAGTTTCTCCCTTCTTGATCATGACATTGATAAGTCATGAGTTCCAAAATTATTTATTGCATATTGGCAATTAATGGATATTATTAGTCCTTGATTATTTCGGTAGAATCATGGTTATTTTTAAATCAAATGAAAATCATGGAGACATGATTATTAAACCGAAAAGGAGCATAAAATTTTGGATTTGAAGATAGAAGGAAGTAAGTAACACTTTTTGGTGCATGCTTGTGTTGTGTCAATGAGATATATATAAGTTCATTTATATGATGTATATCTAATGTTTATTTCTATTATTTTTGTAAGAAATAAACATGTTGTGAGATAACTTCAAATTGATTAAAGAAGTTATATAATTTCTATTTGTCAAAATGACTTTGAGAATTAATTCATGCATATCGTGAGCACAAGCTTTATAGCAATTTGTGATAAGGAATTTATAATTATTCCTAGAAGCATGAATTATGATGGTGATGGAAATTATCCATATACACGTGATTTATTTATTTCACGAGTTCGTGATTGGGCACAAGCTTAGCATTGTGTTGTTGTATGGGAGTTATGATTATTTTATCATAAAGTGAATTATTGGCGTACAACCTCATATAAATTGAGATGTTATATATTTTATTTTGAGACTATGATCTTTATACGATTAAGGTATAAAATGGGTCTCAAATGGTAGCGATGAATATAGTTTTTCATTTATTATTGAAATAAAGAGACATCCTTTGATGATTGGATGTGTGATTCCACCTAGTGGGGGTGTGTTGGTTTCTTAAAGAAACAAAGAGATAAGTTGGTTTCTAATTAGAGAAACAAAAGAGTTATATCACTATGATGTAATAAGAGTTGGTATACTCTTACACTATGATGTAATAAGAGTTGGTATACTCTTACTTTATGTAAATTATACAAAGAGAGTGCAGTACAATTTATTGATGAAAGTCATTGGAAAGTCCTACTTTAACTAAAAGGACTAAATGACTTTATATTTCTTGGAAATTATCCATTTGTACTATAAGAAAATTTTGACGGATAAGATTAAGGAAATAGATTGATTGAAATTAAACAATGAGTATAGTGTTGTGGCCACAACCAATGCCAACTATTTCCTTGGATCATGAATGTTTAAAGCATATTAGAAATATGCATAAATTTATAAAGTTTGGGATTGATAAATCCTTATGATTGTGTTAGAGATAAAATCTCTAATGGAACGATTACTATTTCCTACATAAATTCAGCAAAGAATTTATCGGATCCGTTAACTAAGGCATTGCCTAGAGATAAGGTGTGGGAGACTACAAGTGGTATGGGTAATTAAAATATAACCCTTAGACACCAATGATGGGAACCCAACCTCGCTTGACCAAACCGGTTATAGACTGAGGTTCAATGTGGTAATAACAAGTTATTGGCATGTCTGTCTCAAAGTACTAACTATGTCCCATACTAAATAGAAGTTGTTAGTACTAATGTGATAAGAGAGGATGAGTTATTAAACTCTTAATGGAGCTATAAAAGGTTGTTAAGAATTAATCAACAACAAGTGACTCCACCTATATGAATATGAAGTGGTGTCGCTTCAACAAGAGTATAAAAAGGTTTTACTCTTGTACATATTCATAGAAAATGGATCGCTAGCACAGGGCCAATCATAGTGCTAGGAGCAAACGAGAAATTTGGTTAGAAGAACTTAAGTATAGTGTGTGTGGTGTTTCCAGAAGTCAAATGGAAGCATCACTTTTACAGAAGTCATTAGCATTTCATGCAAGCTAGGACAGCAGGGAGCTCCAAAGATATTGGAAAAGCAAAGTAACTCAGTTGGGCTTACCTTTTAGAATGGAAAAAATGGCAACTTTTTTGAATTACCGCTGCAAGACTCTAAAGAAACTGCTCACCAAACTTTTTCCTGCAAAAAAAAGAGTCTCTCAAGGAAAGGAATTATTGTTTTACATCTTTTTCCTTGGCATATGGAAACTAATTTTAATCTTGCAATCTTAACTTCAAATTAAACACTCAATCATCAATTATCAATCAAAGGAGTTATTTGGTTATAATGTTTTGAGAAATGGGTAATCAAGTTCACTCAAAGCGTACATCACCTACTCAGAAAATGAAGCAATGGATCGGTAACAGATGATCTACCGTCCATCTCAATTCCGGTCATCCGAATTGGTAGAGTTCTCATCTCAGCAACCCCCAAACTCTATGAACCAAGAATTCATAGTTCAATAAATCACTACAGAAGAAATTAAGGGAGATTCAAGAAAGATTTAAAAGCAAATAGAGCAAATAAAGATGAAAAGAAGACTGATTGAAAAGCTCCGATGAACAACAGACTGATTGAAAAGAAGAAAAAAAAACATACCAAAAAAAAAGTCAACCCATCTCCTTTACTTCCCACTGTCGATACTACAGAAAACGTTTCCAACATCATCAAGCTCCCTCAAAACTAAAAACATGCAAAGACAGTTAAGAACACATCAGGGGAAAAAACGGAAGAAAATTTGGAATAAATAAATCAATCAAAGAAATAATCTTTTGCTTGTATTTATTTACATAAAAAACTGTAAATCCCTCGACATGCATGAATCAAAATAAAGAAAAAAAAATTATAAAACCCATTGAATTTCAACCAAGGGGAAAAATTCAGAGTTCTCGGCTTCCTCTTCTCCAATCTTTCTGAAAATCCAAGGAATTTTAAAAAACCATTGAATTTCAACCAAGGGTAGAAAAAATTAAGAATAAAATTAGAATACCCATAAATTCGAATGAATCAAACAAAACACAACAAACTCACCAGAGAGAACTGAGGGACACAAATTCGAGCAAGAAGCACACAATTGCCTGGACAAACAGAGAGAACTGAAGAGGAAAGAAGAAGCGCCACTAACAGCAAACCAGCAAAAAATATCAACAGGAAGCACAAAGGAAAAATAGAAAAGCTAAGAAGGAACAGATGAAGAATGACAGAAACTGAAACGGTGAATGAAATATGAAAAGAAGAAGTTTGAAGCGGTGGACAAAAAAGGGGAAAAATTCACTATATAGTAGTCAGAACATACATCTGATTCATAATCCACTTCAAAAAATTGCAGAGACCAAATCAACCAAAAATAAACTCCAAAATTACCCACTATCCTACCCCTGATTACCAAACTTAGCCATAATTAAAAAAAAATCAAAATTGTTCGAAAATCAGGAAAAGAGAAAACGGTCAGGGCAAGGGGGTAATCTGATGTTCACAAATTATAAATTTTTAGATTACTATAACATGAGTTGCATGTAATGAACTGAAATAAAAATGTAAATTATATTTGATGTCATCATTTAGCTTGACTTAATCATGTCTTTATCTTTCGGTTTTCAACAAAATTAAAAAAAGACTTTAATTTGGATGAGAGTGTATATACTTTTCAAACAAGTCTGCTAGTCTATTGATGTTACCAGTTAGGTACAAACCCACTAAGACTTTAAAATTTCCATAAATGTGCTTTCCTTACAAGGAAGTTTCATAAGGGCCAGACAAGAAGTTTCATCCAAAGGAGAAATTATTATATGGAGTCATGGACCAGTTTTACTATATGTCCCAAATTCCCAATCAATATAAAATTGTGATAATTCGATATTTTTTTTTTTACAATTACTAAAACTTCTTAAATCAATGTCTTAAATCTGAGAACTCATTGCTAAAACTTGGGACTAAAAACTTGATGTTAAATTTATGTCTAAATTTTAAAAATAATTTTAAGTTTTCATAATATTTTATTAGTCCAGAACATAAATAACATGGTGAAAGTTCATCTAATATTTCTCCATCCAAAAGCGAATCCTAGAAAAGATCATTTGGTGATATCTAGAACAATTACAATCTATAAAAAGAAAAGTAAAAGTATCAAAAAAATCAGTTGAAAAACCTCACCACATTCACCAAAGAACAAATTGTCAGGGGTATTTTGGTACTTTTGTGTTCGGTTTTTTTGTTATTTCCATTGATGATCGAGGGCGTTTTGGGAAGTTTGGAACAAGTTACTATTGGTGGGTCCCGCTCTCAATAAACAAATCATTTTTTTGCTGGATTATTTATCAAATGATCCCTATACTTTTATACTTTATGCTAAGCTATTTAGTCCCTCACAAATTCTGGGTTGGACGATTGAACGTTTCAGCTTTAAGTCTATTATTTTTTGTTTTACTTCTTCAATCAAGGTGATTCAAGTGCCTATTAAAAGGTAATTTCATGATCTACAACTTTAATGAAGGACTCAAAAGCCAATTTTAATATTTTGATTCTAAAAAATACTTCTGAAATTTTATGGTCTCGATTGCCGGTCTATCTAATATTGTATAATTTTAGGTCCACTTGTCCGATTGAGGTTGTTCAAGTGTCGATTAAAAGGTTATTCTGTGATCTACGATTTTCGTGAAGGGCCTGAAAGCTGAATTTGATTAATGAGTTTCGTGGAATGTTCGAGAGAGAATTTTTATGTTTGGTCTCCATAAACAAATATTTTTTTGCTGGATTATTTATCAAATGATCCTCATACTTTTTATACTTTATGCTATATAATCCTTTACAATTATGGGTTGGACAATTTAACGCTTCGGTTTTTATTTTTGTATTTTCTGTTCTATTTGGCCGATCAAGTTGATTCAAGTGTCTATAAAAAGGTGATTTCATGATCTACAACTTCCATGAAGAACTCAGAAGTCAATTTTAATGTTTTAATTCTAAAAATGCTTCTCAATCTTGTGGTTTCAATTGTCGGTCTATTTAATGTTGTGTAATTTTTGGTCCACTTGTCCAATCGAAGTTGTTCAAGTGTCGGTTAAAAGGTTATTTGTGATCTACGATTTTCATTAAGGGCCTGAAAGTTGAATTTGATTCATTAGTTTCATTAAGGGTTCAAAAGGAAATTTTTATGTTTCGTCTCCATAAACTAATATTTTTTGCTGGATTTTTTTTATCTAAAGACCATATTTTTATGCTTTATGCTATTAAATCCTTTACGATAGGTTGGATGATTTAATGCTTTGCCTTTTATTTATATATTTTCTATTCCGTTTGTCTGATTAAAGTGATTTAAGTGTCTATTAAAAGGTGATTTCAAGATCTATTTGGGTACTATTTGCTTTGGGTAGTGAAGTTTTGTTGCGAAGATCATCATCAGCAGAAGCAACGTTGTCTATTGTCTGGGGTGGTGAGAGTGAAAATGTAGAGGGGCCATAGGAGAAGGAAGTTTGGAGAGGAAGAACAAGCTACTTTTTCTCTCATGGCATTGTCTCGTGGCTCAGTTTTTGCTTGAAAAAGAAAAATTAAATCAGGACTTTTTCTATATGTTTTGACAGGTTATAGTTTCTTTAGGATATATGCTCCAGCTTTCTTAATATGGTGTGATGTAGCTTGTGATTTTGATAATGTAATTATTGATTAGCTTTTTATAGTAAAATTTGCCATTAAGTGCAGTGGAGCATGGGCTCTTTACCTATGATTTATAATTTTTAATGTTGTTTTCATTATTAATAGTAATCCTTTTAACAGGATAAATTAAATCCCACCAATTTATTCATTTTTTGGATTAAAGATCAAATTGTGTAAAGTCTTAAAGACTTGGATGAAATTGGTGAAAATGTGTAGTATTGATTTCTGATTACAATGGCAAATATATACAGCAAGTATGAGTATGAATTACAAACGATAAGTATGACTTAACAGAATAAGGATAAGTGAGGCTAAGGCTAGGCTAAGAGTTGGTTACAATTGAGTTGAGTGTTTAGCTATATCAGTTTGGTGAGATAAGGATAACTTGGATTTGATTCCGCCAATACTCCCCCGCAAAATGGAGGATCCGTTGGAGACTCTAATCTTGGTGGCCAATAGCTCAAATCTTTGCTGGGATAGTGGCTTAGTCAGTGCGTCTGCTAGCTGATAGCTGGAGGGAATATGTTCAATTTTTAGAAGTCATTTGTTGAGCCTCTCTCGGACAAATAAGTAATCCAAAGCAAGGTGTTTCATCCTTAAATGAAATACTGGATTTGAACATGTGTAAACTGCACTTAAATTGTCACACAATACCAAAGGTAGTGAAGAGGAGAGTTTCAATGGAAGTTCAGACAAGAGTGACTTGATCCATGCGACTTCAGACACGGCTGAAGCTATAGCTCGATACTCAGCCTCTGTTGATGATCGAGCTATAGTAGATTGTTTTTTGGAACTCCATGAGATACTTGTACTTCCAAGTTTTATTACAAATGCTGAGGTTGACCTCTTATCATCTGCATCCCCTGCCTAGTCCAAATCTGTATAAACAGTAAGATTAAAATTCTGCTCTTTGTTGATCCTTAATCCATGGAGTATAGTGCCCTTGAGGTAACGAAATACTTTTTTTACTGCTTGAAGATGAGTTTGAGTGGGTTTGTGCATAAACTGTGAAAGCTTGTTTACTGCAAATGAGATGTCTGGTCTGTTGAGACTGAGGTATTGAAGAGAGCCAAGAATTTTTCTGTATTATTCAGCATCTGTAGCAGTAGTTCCATCGTGAAGCTCAGGGACATGGTAGTAGACAATGGTGTGTTTGCTACTTTTGCCCCTGCCATATTAGTCTTCTCAAGTAATTCAACAATATACTTATGCTGTGAGAGGAACAAACCTGTGGCGCATTTTACAACTTCAACTCCAAGAAAAAAATGCAGGTTCCCAAGGTCTTTCAGAGAAAATTTAGTTGCTAAATCCTTAACAAAGGACTGTAAAAAGCTTATGTTGTTGCCTGTCAGTATTATGTCATCTACTTAGATGAGCATAAAGGCAATGATTCCACCAGTATTGTATATGAACAAAGAATGATCCGCCTAAGAATTTATGAAGCCAGACTGTACAAGATGTGAACTCAATGCTGAGTACCAGGCTCGAGGGGCCTGTCTTAGCCCATAGATGGCCTTTTCAAGTTTGCACACACAACCAGGATACTTTCTATCATGAAACAAGGGAGGTTGGGTCATGTATACTTCTTCTTGCAGTGTGCCTTGAAGGAAGACGTTGTTGACATCGAATTGATGTAGGGCCAGTTGTTGGATACTGCCATGCACAAAATTATTCTTACAGTTACCGGTTTTACAAATGGACTGAATGTTTCATTGAAATCGAGCCCCGGCCTCTGAGTAAACCCTTTTGCTACCAAACGAGCTTTGTACCTGGAAATTTAGCCATCAGAATTTTTCTTTACTCGAAGCACCCACTTACATTTCATAATTGTTCAATTTGTAGGTGGTGGAACGAGTTTCCAGGTTTGATTCTTATCTAGAGCAATGAGCTCTTCCATCATGGATGTCTTCCATTTAGGATCTTGAACTGCCATTGTTGCACTGGTGGGTTCTGCAGGTTGGAGCATAGGATGCTTGGTAGCTGAAAAAAGCTTCTTAGGTTTGAATATATTGTTTTGAGAACGTGTAACCATGGCATGAGTTCTCTGAGGGATAACATTAGTAGGATGTAGAGGCATCAAGTTATCAAAATCATCAACAACAGTAGTGTTTGTAGGTGTTACCTCATTGCCACTGCTTGCATCGGGGCTTTGCACATCAGAGTTCGATGGAGTAGTGACTTGCTGAGCTTCGAGTCTGTTATCTTTTTTTGAATTTATGGGAACTAAGGACACTACTGGAATGTGAGATAATGATGCATCAGAGTAATGAGAGTGAGATGTAACTGTTTCCAATTTGCTAAAAGGGAACTGATGTTCATTAAACATGACATGCCTTGATGTGTACAATCTCTGTGTTTTCGGTTCATAGCAGTAGTAGGCACTTTGATTTTTGGAATAACCAAGGAAGATGCATGGTTGTGATTTGGGTTCGAGTTTGTGGGATTTATAAGGTTTTAACCATGGATAGCATAGACATCCAAATGTCTTTAATTTCTGGTAATTTGGAACTTGGTTAAAGAGCATTTCATACGGTGATTTATTTTTCATAATTGCAGTGGGCATTCTGTTTCTCAAATAGACAGCAGCAAGAAAGGCATATGACCAAAAGTTAGAGGCATCGAGGCTTGATGAAGAAGGGTCAAACCTGTTTCAACGATTGTTCGGTGCCTCCTTTTCACTATTACATTATGCTCAGGGGTGTGTGGAGGTGATTGAAGATGCTGGATGCCTATGCTTTCAAAGAATGATTTTAATTTTTCAAACTCCCCCCCCCCCCCCACCATCAGAGTAGACAGTGAGAATTGTTGTGTCAAAGTGCTTTTCAACTAGTGTCCTGAACTTGGTAAACACATAGAAAACATCAGACTTTTGTTTAATAGGAAAGAGCCAAGTATATTTGGTGAAATGGTCTACAAATGATACATAGTATTTGAAGCCATTTATAGAGGTGATTCGGCTAGGACCCCAGACATCTGTATATAAAATCTCAAGTGGTCGAGAGGAAACAATTGATGAGTCAAAGAAAGGTAACTTATGCATTTTATTACAACTGCAAGAATTACATAAGTTTGTTGAGATTTTATTCGAACAAGGTAAATTTAAGAAATTCAAAATGAAACTCAAAGTACGAGGATTGGGATGTCCTAGTCTGTTTTGCCAAGTTTTAGAGGATGCTTTTGTCCCAACATACGCAAGGGCACTCGTGCTGATAATGGGCATGGGCTCAGACTGCAGCTCGTATACTCCATCTTTACTCTGGCCTTGTGCTAGTAAAGCCCTCGAATGCAGATCCTTTACATCATAGTGATAAGGAAAAAATTCAACCGAAGTTGAGTTAGTTTTGCAGAACTTGGAAATAGAGCAGAGATTTTTATTTGCCTTTGGCACACATAACACATTATTTAAATTGAAATTTTTCAATTTAGCAGGGATTGAGAAGGAACCAGTATCTGTGATTGGCAAGCCATTTCCATCGCCTACCACCAGCTCATCAGTGCCACTGTATTTGGTAGGATTGTCAAGACTTTTCAGATCCGCAGTGACATGGTGGGAAGCACTCGTGTCAAGAAGCCAGGTTGCTTGTGGTTTGGAAGCAAACGATGCATGGTGAGCAGACGGTTGAGAGTTTGACTGCTTGGGCCTAATTTTGTAGCATAGTTTGGCACTATGACCAGGCTTGTCACAGTATTGGCAAACGGGCCATGGATTTTGATTTCTCCTCTGAAATGATCTATCAAAGGAGCCATTAGATCTATTGAAAGAGAAATTTATGTTGGATGATTTGTACCTATCATGAAAGGAAGTCCTTTGAGCATCATTGGCAGTGTGAATTGCCACATCGGTAGAATTTTGTCTGAGTAGAAAACTCTCATACTCAGTCATTTTATCAAGCAATTCTTCAAAAGAAATTGCATTTTCACGGGCCCTGATCCCAACAGAGATCTCTCTATACTCCGAGCCAATGCCATTTTAGAATGTGAATAACTAACTCATCCTCATGAATTGGTGTGTTAATAAGAGCAAGCTCGTCAGCCACATGCCTGATCTGTTGAAAATAGTCTTGGACAGTCTTCGAACCTCTTGGTTGAAGGCGTTTTTCACGCAGCTGAATCATGCGTGATCTGGATTTGTTTGCATACATATTTTGTATTTTGGTCCATGCACTTTTGGCAGAAGTGCAGGAGGCAAAGAAAGGCACCACGGTCTCTGTGGCTGAGGCAATTATGCCATGAAGAAGGAGCTAATCCTGTTGGATCCAGTGCTCGAACTCTATATTTGAAACAAGCAAAGCAACATCAGTTTTAGAAGGGATAGTAGAAGGAGGACATACTTTGGTTCCATCGATATATCCAGTGAGTTTGTGCCCTGTCAAGAGGGAGTTGAACTGGGCGCACCATGAAGGAAAGTTCTGCGGGGTAAGCTTGATAGGAAGTTGGGCAGCAGCATTAATCGTTATCAGAGGTGGCAATCCATTCGATTGAGCAATGGCTTGATTGTTGGTGGTGAGAATTTTGGAAGAAGAGGCAGAAGAGTCTCCAGTCGACATTTGATTGATAAAAGTGGAAGAAGGAAGAGGAGAGAAAAAAAACTTGTTTAAAGAGACCTAGCTCTTGATACCATGTAAAGTCTTAAAGACTTGGATGAAATTGGTGAAAATGTGTTATATTGATTTCTTATTACAATGGCAAATATATACAGCAAGTATGAGTATGAGTTACAAACGTTAAGTATGACTTAACAGAATAAGGATAAGTGAGGCTAAGGCTAGGCTAAGAGTTGGTTACAATTGAGTTTGAGTGTTTAGCTATATCAGTTTGGTGAGATAAGGATAACTTGGATTTGATTCTGCCAATAAATTGAACATGAACATTTTGACAACCTTTTAGAACCCGTTGCGAAGCATGGGTTAAAATCTAGTATATAAAATAGCAATAGGAGTGATTAGATTTATAATTCAAACCTCGACAACTTAAAAGAAAAAAAAATAATAAAAAGAAAAAAGAACTCAATCTTTAGAAGATTGATTGTTAATTTGATTATGATTTGTGTCATTTATATACTTCAAATTTTCTCCTTTGGCCCACCTATGCAGTGCCAAAAAGACTAGAAATTACTCCCCAACTCCCAAGTCCCCATGTCTACGAGGAAAGAAAGGAGAAAGTGGATAACACGAAAGTGACGAGAAAATACGAGCATTTTAGTCAGCGGTTCTTCATGATAAGATCAGACTTTAAAGAAGGTTTGAAAAATATAAACTCGAAAAGGTCGTGGAAATACATTTCCATCCATGGAAATAAAAGAACTTTTTTTTCTTTTTTCCTATTGCAAAATTACAAAATTATAAAAAAAAAACAATAATTATAGGAAGTGAAAGTACTAAAAAATCAGTTAAAATATTTAACCTTATTAATTTGATTACTATTTAGTTTGATTTTTTCGTCATTTTAATATTGGTTTTTTTTTATTCTCACAAATTTCTAAGGACATTTTCAACTTTTTAACAATTTAATATAATATAACATATTTACAAGTGGTTTGGCTAAACGATCTATTTAACATTATATAATTTTTTCTCCGGTTATCTGATTGAGGTAATTTAAGTGTCTATTAAAAGATTGTTCCATCATCTACAACTTTCATGAAGGACTCGAAAACTAAATTTAATGTTTCAAGTATCAAAAAATGCTTCCGAAAAATTTGTTGTTTCGGTTAACGGGAGTACACAGTCCACTTAATATTATATAACTTTTGCTCCAGATGTCTAATTGAGATGATTCAAGTGTCTCTTGAAAGGTTGTTCCATGATCTACAACTTTCATGAAGGGCTTGAAAACTAAATTTAATGTTCGAGGTATAAAAATTGCTTTCAAAGAATTAGTTGTTTCGGTTAAAGGAAATAGACGGTCTACTTAATATTAAATAATTTGTGCTTATGGTGGAAATTGGACTCACAGAGGGTTTTTTTTTCAAACTTCCCAAAATACCCTTGATCTTTAACTCAAATAAAAAAATCAACCATGAAATGACCAAAATACCCCTATCAATTTGTTCTTAGATAAATGAGGCTATAATTCTTTTGACCGATTTTTGGTCGGATCCTTATTTAAATCCAAATCTTTCAAAATATATGACCTAAAGCAATTGGTCATTGTTCTCATTTGGCAAACGCATAAGTCACCAGTAAAAACTGATTGAGAACTATTGCATATCAAATGCAAGAACATGATTACGCAGTAAAGCGCGCGGTCTTTTACCTAATATAATAATAATAATACTAATAATTTTTCAACGTTGAAAAATTAGGCGTGGGCGACTCGGGTTCCTCTCGTGTCAGTGTCAATAAAATTAACTTAGGTAGGAAACAGGGAAATTTCATACTGGGTCCTCCACGGTGTCTGAATTTATCTTCTTTATTTATGAATTGAAAACAACCAGGAATATAAAAAGAAATAGTCCTTTTTCAACGTAATTATCTTCAGTTGTATGCATGTTTCTTTAGCTCCAACTATAGGATGAAGTTCCATGGATTTTTTTTTCTTTCAGGATATCTGAATGTTTGAGATGGTGATGTTTCTCTATACCAACTTCTTATTTCCAGATCCTGGATTTTACGGGTCATAATTGGACAGAATGTTATTCAGAAGTTCTGGGAATGTAAGATACTACTAAAAAAACAGGCTTCAGTGACAGCCAAAATCCGTCACAAAACCCTAAAAACTGTCACAAAACCGTATTTGTGACCGATATTGTGACAGATTACAGTTGTCACTGAAAACCTCGTCATTAAATTCGTTTGTCACAAATTTTCCTCAATCTGTCACAAAGTTGTGACAGATATACCGTCACTGATTCTATTAAATCGGTCACTGTTTCTTACTTGCCCGAGCAGCTGCCCGGCTTATTCCGTTACAAAATTTGAATTTGGTCACTAAATTCTGTCATTAAATCTTGTAACTAATTTTAAAACTGTCACAAATTTCGCATTCCCATTGGCTATGTTTGTTACAAAGTTTGTCACAACTGACACTATTTGTCACTACTTGGTTACTATTTTAAAGCATAAAAATACAAACAAAAATATTAAAAAAGCTGTAAATAAAGAAATAAGATCAATTTTTATAAATAATTTCAATTGTAACATTTTACAAGATTGTAGTGTCACATAAATTTCGACTAATACAAAGAACTAGTATTTGTACAAAGGAAAAGGAAAAATATGTGAAAAACTTGCCAAGTTCAAGACTATATATATGTAGATGTAGATGAAATACCCACTCCTCAATAGTCCACCTGCTTCTCCAGAAAAGCCTTGCTTTCTTCTGAAGCTAGAAAAGAATAAGATAAAAAAGCAATTAAAATGTGCATATTGAGTTTAACCAAAAGTACCCCATTGACAACAAGCCAATTACAGCAGCAGCATATTGGATCCACCAATTTCACTGATAATTTTCTCTACTTCACTCAGCACATATGTACAGTTTTACAAAGGAAATCATTCAAAATTAGCAGATGGAATGATAAGATGCATGAAAAAATTTTACAGGAGAACTAGAAAAGCGGATCCATTATGCATTGATTAGCAGATTTTGTCTCTTTTGATTGCAACCAATTGTATGTAAATAATACATACACATGTAGCTAAGCAAAGTTGCAGCTGAATGATAAGGGAGATAATTTAATGAAGGAGGTGCATGCTTGATTAATCACTTCAGCATGTTAAGAATAACCAAAATGGAACCTGTAACTATTGCAGGGCACAACATGTCCTCTAGTGATCCTACTCTAATTAAAAAGATAAGGGCCAAAGCAAAGATTCAACAAGAGATCGCAGGGCTTGCAAATTTTAAGTAAACTAGAAATAAGAGTTACCTTGGAAGGAAGAATTTTCCATGTATTTCTGCTACAAAACAAAAGTATCAGTAGAGGAACAGTCTCATAGGACATAGTTGAAAACACAGAAGCAGTTTCGGGAATGTTAAAGCCAAGGCATCCAAAACCAAAAGTGAGGTTCTCTCAGCCTTCTTAATACTGGAAAAAATATCTACAATATGAGACATAGTTTGAAAGCAATACCATTATTTGGGATTTGAGATCAATTTCTGCAGACACTGTTGGTTGATTGGCAGCTACATCATTAAAATATATTAGGAAATCCAATGGAGAATATAACTCTCTTTATATAAGTTTAGCGAATAAAATGTACCTTGTTCAACAGTGGAGTAGCAATCAGTAATGATGTGAAACTGGGAGGCATGACCGGAAAATTGTCTTTAGAACTGTGACTGAGCATTGCACACTTCTGGATCTGCAAAAATACAAAAAGGAACTCCAGTTTGCAGCAATGGAGGAAGCTAAACTTTGTGTAGTTCTTCGGAAAGGAGGTTGCAAGCCAAGGTGCTGCATAATATGAAGAAAATAAAACTATATGCAATAAAGGTAAAAGAAGTATACTCCCCTGAATATAATGATGAAGTATGGAAGCGGAGTAGCAAAATCCAGGGAAGCATCATGGTGGTGGAGGTTGCAAGCCAAGGTGCTGCATAATATGAAGAAAATATCCTCGCAATTCTGCTTGACCAGCTAGTAGCTCCGTTTGCCCAGCTAGTAATTGAGTCTGAGAACCCTCGATAGCGTTCAAGCGGGTAGTCAAATCAGGATCATCATGAGTGGAAGAAGAAGCAACAGACTTCTTCTTAGCAGCGCGTCTCGGAGGAGCAGGAATTCGGACCAAAGGTGTAGATTGGTATTATGCCCGATGATCATTTTCCCAAGTCCCTTTTCTGTTAATGAAACCAAATGCTCCCATCATGTTATCATCACTTGTAGTAGGCACTGGTTCTATACGTTCATCCGAGAAATCCACCTTAAATTGGCGATAAACCTCAGTGATAAGACAAGGAAAACCAAATGGTTTGGAGAAGCGGGCTGCAAGATGGATTTCCTCGATGATGGTTGCTGCAAGATTAATGTGAGGATGAGGACAAGGATCAAGGCGCAACATGTGAAGCAAGAAAATATCAATGAGCCGGAGTTCAACGAAAGGAGTATTTGTAGGGAACACATTATGTCAGAAGAAGTAAGTAACAATTCTGTCCCGAATAGCACAATACTTTGCACACACAACCCAATTGTTCTTGTGATTGTAAGTAAATGCTACATTAATGGCTTGAATGGCATCATCCATATTCCAAGATTTATCCCAAGTACAATCATAAGATTTGCCATTAGGTTGAAAAAATAACCTTGGACCGGTGCGCTTCAATCTGAAACATTGATGAAGATTTGCTGAATTGATCTCAATCTCTACTCCTTTGACCCTTGAAGACAATGAAAAACAATCAACTATAGACCGCTGTGTCATGTTGGCATAGAACTCCCGTACTAGCCGAGGATAGTAATTATCAAGCAAATTTAGAATTTGAGCCCATCCAAAATGTGCAAAAGCAGCAGTAATGTGATATTCTTCATCAATGGATGTTGGAACTCTTTGCTCAACCACAAAATCATTGGCTGCCATCTTATCATACCACAATTTTGCTTCTTCCGTTAGAAAGCGTGGCTCATCTTCATCTATGGGACCTCTATTAGCACGAGCTTTCCTTCTTTTGGACATGTTGAATAAAAACAGCCGATTGCAACAAGAGATATTAAGGATTCCTAAAGCTAGTCCTAAGCAACAGCAGTAGGCCAATATCAACCAATGTACTAAAGAATCAAACACGAGCTAGGACGAGTGCACTGTTGACAGATTTAGCAATTTCTCAACAAGATTTTAGGCAAGGAAATCCGGATCAACAACAGCAACCCAATCAAATTCAGCAACCCAAACAGGAACCAATTTTCCTAACCCAGCAAAATTTAAACTGTAACGCAGAACCCAATAAGAGATCAAAATCTGTTGCTCAACTCAATCACGCGTAACCCAAAATTAGTGCAATAAGCTGCAGCAATTACCAACTCGATCCAAGAACATGATAAGTCAAAACATTAAGAAAAGAAAAACCCAAGGAAAGCCACTGTTACCGTCGACGATGAGCTCAAGAAATTAAGGACCATCGATGGTGTGGGTTGAGTTTGACTATTGTGCTGAAAGTTGAGAGTGTTGATGAAGAAATTAAGCTACTGTTACCGGCGCTGCTCGTTGGGTTTCGTTGTCTTTGGGTTGCTCCAAGGAAGAGGTGGTGTTGGTTGAGGAAGAGGTTGACGCCGTGGGAAGGCGGCGCTGGTGATGGTGTTGAGATCTAGTGAGTCGAGACTGAATGGGGAAGGGAAAAAGGAAGAAGGAGAAGAAGATAAGGGAAAAGGGGTCGATGGTTTTGAAAAAAAAAAATAAGGGAAACAGGTTTTAGAAAAGGGAAAGATGAAAATAAAGAGAAAGTGGGGTTTGAAAAAGAAAATTGTTGGCGGCGCCAGTAGGGTTTTGGGGTTGGAAAAAGATTTTCTTTTTTTTTTACTTAAAATAAATAAAAGGGAAATGGATTCTGAGGTTCCCCGTTCACATCACGGGGGGCCTCCCCGTGAGTGGGCAGTCTCAGGAACTTTGGCTTTGGACCTCCCCGCTTTCATCAAGGGACCTTGCTGTACCCGTCAAGCCTCATAGATGATTTTGGCTGTATTTTCGCTGCTCTCAACCCGTTCATCATGAATATTACTAACAAATGCACTAAACAAGAATAAAATTAATAAAAACACAAGATTAATAATAAAAATAAAAAGTTTGAAAAGAAACTACAAGGAATTTAAAAGAATGGGTTGCCTCCCAAAAGCGCTTTTGTTTAATGTCGTTAGCTCGACATATCCAAGAGTGATCACAGAATCGGTGGTGGGGGGTAAATAGGTTCATCGAGGTCTTGGAAGTACTCGACACAAGCCTTGAGTCCCTCATAAAATGGCTTCAATTGGTGCCCGTTAACTTTGAGAATTTGAGATGTTTTCGGGTCTCAAATTTCAACTGCTCCATGAGGGTATACTTGCACCACTTCATAAGGTCCATCCCACCGAGATCGGAGTTTACCTGGAAAAAGTTTAAGACGTGAGTAAAATAGCAAAACTTTTTGACCTACAAAGAATGACTTCCTATTGATCATATTGTCATGTCACTTCTTCGTTTTGTCTTTGTAAATGGCGGCATTATCAAAGGCATCATTCCGAATCTCTTCTAACTCTTGGAGTTGAAGTTTTCGATGCAGACCAGCCCCATCAATGTCCATATTGCACTGCTTCACGGCCCACCAAGCTTTATGTTCCAACTCCACTGGTAAATGACAAGCCTTACCATAGACCAACCGATAGGGAGACATCCCTAAGGGAGTTTTGTAGGCGGTGCGGTAGGCCCAAAGAGCATCAGGAAGCCTTGCACTCCAATCTTTTCTATTCGGGTTCACCGTCTTTTCCAAAATCAACTTAATTTCCCGATTAGAAACTTCCGCTTGACCACTTGTCTGGGGATGATAAGCTGTGGAAACCTTATGAGTTACCCCATATTTCTTGACAAGAGATTGTATCACATTATTGCAAAAATGTGTGCCTTTGTCACTGATTAAGGCCTTAGGGATGCCAAATCTGTTAAAGATGTTAGTCTTGACAAATTCTGCAACCACTTTAGCATTGTCAGTTTTGGTGGCTATAGCTTCCACCCACTTAGACACATAATCACATGCGAGCAAGATGTAGAAATTTTCAGAAGAATTAGGAAAAGGACTCATAAAGTCAATACCCCATACATCAAAAATTTCAACAATAAGTATGGGATGAAAAGGCATTTGATCTCTTTGAGACAAATTTCCTACTCTTTGGCATCTATCACAAGTTTTACAAATCTTGTATGCATCTTTAAAAATGGATGGCCAGAAAAATCCACATTCAAGCACTTTCCTTGCGGTTCGCTTGGGTCCAAAGTGACCACCACATGCATAAGAGTGACAAAAATCTAGAATGAATGCTTGTTCATGTTGCGGAATGCATCTTCTAACTATTTGATCAGAACAAAAATGCCACAAATAAGGTTCATCCCATAAATAATTCTTGGCATCACATCTCAACTTAGCCTTTTGGTGCTTATTCAAATCACTAGGTAATTGCCCAGAAACTAAATAATTCACAATATCCGCATACCAAGGCAATTCAGAATTTATCATCAAAAGGTTCTCATGAGGAAAGAAATCACCCAATGGAGTAGCATCCTCGTCAGCATGTAAGCGGCTAAGATGATCGGCAATTAAGTTTTCTGCACCTCTCTTGTCCTTGATCTCAATGTAAAATTCTTGCAACAATAGAATCCAACGGATCAAGCGAGGTTTAGATTCCTTCTTTGTCAAAAGGTACCTAATAGCTGCATGGTTAGAGAAAACAATAACTTTAGCTCCGAGTAAATAGGAACGAAACTTTTCTAAAGCAAAAACAATAGCTAAAACCTCTTTTTCGTTGTTGTGTAGTTTCTCTGAGCGAAGTTTAGAGTACGAGAAGCATAATAGATGACATGAACAAGTTTCTCAACTCGTTGCCCTAAAACAACTCCAACAGCATTGTCACTGGCATCACACATAAGCTCGAAAGGCAGGTCCCATCTAGGTGGTTGAACAACGGGTGCAGATGTCAATGCAAGTTTCAAGGCATCAAATGCCTTTTTACATGCGTCATCAAAATGAAACTCTACATCTTTCTGAAGTAGATGGCATAAGGGTGTGGCAATCTTGGAAAAATCTTTGATAAATCTACGATAAAAACCTGCATGTCCAAGAAAAGAACGCACTTCCCTCACGGTAGAGGGGTAAGGTAGATTCTGAACAACATCAACTTTAGCTTTATCTACCTCTAAACCTCTACTTGATACAACATGGCCTAAAACTATTCCTTGATCAACCATAAAGTGACATTTAGAAGAGTTTAGAACAAGGTTAGTATCTTTACATCTACTCAAGATCAACTCAAGATTATCTAAACAAGAATCGAAAGAGTTACCATAGACTGAGAAATCGTCCATAAATACCTCAATGATTTGTTCTACATAATCTTGAAATATGCTCATCATGCACCTTTGAAAAGTAGTGGGGGCGTTGCAAAGACCAAAAGGCATCCTCCGATATGCAAAGGTTCCATATGGACAAGTAAATGTGGTCTTATCTTGGTCCTCAGGAGCAATGGGTACCTGAAAATAGCCACTATAACCATCAAGGAAACAATAGAACTCATGACCAGCTAACCTTTCCAGCATTTGATCCATAAAGGGAGTGGAAATTGATCCTTTCGAGTTACTTCATTTAATTTCCTGTAATCAATACAAACCCTCTAGGAATCTTGAACCCTTTTTGCAACAAGCTCATCATCTTGGTTTTTCACCACTATCATACCTGATTTCTTAGGAACACACTGAACTGGGTTTACCCATTTACTATCAGAGATGGAGTAGATGATTCCAGCTTCAAGAAGTTTGACTACCTCATCTTTAACAACCGTCATCATATTGGGATTTAGCCTCCTTTGAGGTTGTCTAACAGGTTTTGCTCCATCTTCCAGAAGGATTTTGTGCATGCAAATCGAAGGACTAATCCCTTTAATGTCGGCAATGCTCCATCCAATGGCTTCCTTGTATTCCCTAAGAACTCTCAAAAGTTTCTCTTCCTGCAAAGAGGTTAACTTACTAGAGATGATAACAGGTAAAGTATCATTAGAACCAAGAAAAACATATTTCAAGTGATCAAGCAAAGGTTTCAATTCAACCACAGGTGGTTTGATGATTGATGGAAGTGACTTAGAAAAAGGTATAGGTAAGTCCAAATACAATAAATCATGTTTCTTATCCTTAGAAGGAATGGAATTCAAATCAGATATTACCTCAAAGAATCTATCAGGAGAGACATGTCATGATTATCATAATCCTTACCATCCAACCCATTATGTAAACAACTTCTACCCCATCCTTATTATCAAGCAACAAAGCCTGATCTGCTAATGTATCTATAACATCAACAGAGAAAACAGCATGCACATCACTTGGGTAACGCATTGCTTCAAAAATATCAAACCGGATCATATGGTTATCAAATTCCATGGTCAAGATTCCCTCATACACATCAATCTTTGTCCTTGCAGTGCGAAGGAATGGTCTTCCTAGAAGCAGAGGAATAGGTCGAAGATCAAGCTCATCCTCCTCCATCTTGAGTACATAAAAATCAGCTGGGAAAACAAGCTCATTAACCTGCACAAGCACATCCTCAACAATCCCTTCGGGATAAACGTTAGACCGATCGGCGAGTTGAATTATCACGCCGGTTTCATTCAAAGGACCAATGCTAAGATTAATGTAAATTAAGTAAGGCATAACATTAATGGAAGCACCTAAATCACATAATGCCTTCTCAAACTTCTTTTCACCTATAGTACAAGGGATGGAAAATGAACCTTTGTCTTTGCACTTGACTGGCAATTTTCTTTAAAGGATGGCAGAACAATTTTCATTTAGGCTTACCCTTTCATTCCCTTTGTGCTTCCTCTTGTTGGTGTAGAGATCCTTCAAGAATTTGGCATAGCGAGGAACTTGTTTTATAGCTTCAATGAAAGGGATGTTAACTTGCACCCTCTTAAAAGTCTCCCAAATTTCATTGTCAACATCTTCTTTGGTCTTTATAGCTAACTTAGATGGAAACGGAGGAAGGCAAGCATTAGTCTTGATATTAGGATTAGGAAGTTTAGAGTTTACTTGACCCTTTGAAACTAGGGAATTGTCATTGGAGGATTCTGGTGCAGTCCGGGATCGGCAAGGGGGCTTGCTGGGTGTGGCAAGGTCAGTATTGTCGTCTTCTATACTTCTGGGGCTCCCCACGTGTGGCAAGGTAACCTTCCCGCTTACGTCCAGGGGGTCTTCCCCGTTTTCATCAAGGGACCCTCCCTGCTCGCGGCAAGCATCAAGGGACAAAATCTCCTTGTTTTGCACCAAAGTTTCACGCTCCTTCTCCAATTCACGAAGATCACCAACTTGCTTACCACATTTCAAAGTAATTGCCTTAAGTTCCGCTCTTGGGTCAATTGTTTGAGATGGGATTTTCCCAGAGAGTTGACTTTCTATTCTACTCACGGCATTAGCAAGTTGTCCCATTTGATTTTTGATGCTCGTGAGCTCTCCTTCATGTCTCAACATATTCTTTTCATGTCTCAACATATTCTCCTCATGTCTCAACATATTCTCGTCAGTTTTCAACAGACTTTCAGTCAACTTCTGTAAAAGTGCCTCAAAATTCGAGTTCTGCCCTTGATTTGTTGGTTGAGTTTGAGCATTCCTTTGTCCCGAAGTTGCAGGTTGCGATTGGTAAGGTGGTTTGATAGCATTATTGGGATTACCATACCTCAAGTTGGGATAATCCTTCCACCCAGGGTTATATTTATTGGGTCCCTGATATCCTAATGCATTGGCTTCTTCCACCTGGTCTTTAAACAGAGTAGGACAAGTATCAGTAGGGTGATCAATCGAAGCACATAAACCACATACCGTTTGATTTTTGCCTATGCCCAATTGATTCTTCACCAAGGAGGTAAGTTGAGAAATTTGTTGTTCCAATCGAGTAGTGTTGATGGTGGCTTCCTTAACCTTATGCACCCTTCTTTCATCGACTCCATACCCATGAGAAGCCCTAGCTTGAGATTCTATCAGCCTCCGAATTTCATCGGTATTCTTAAGCATTAAATCTCCACCAGCAGAACAATTGAGTAATTTCTAGACTATCACAAAGAGTCCATTAAAGAAAGCATGCAATAATTGAAGATCTGAATACATGTGATTAGGACAACTACCAACCAACCTATTGAATCGATCCCAATATTCATATAAACTTTCTCCATCATTTTGCTCAATCCCAACAATCTGTTTCTGAATCAAAGATGTCTTCGCATAAGGAATGTACCTCTCGAAGAATGCTGCAAGGAGAGCTGTCCAAGAATCAATGCTACCTATTGGTAGATCATCCAGCCAATCCCTTGCTCCTCCTTAAAGTGAGAGAGGAAAGGCAAGCATCCTAACTTCATCTTCTTCAACTCCTGTTAGTCTTGTAGAAGAGCAAATCACTAGAAATCGTTTAATATGCTTAATGGGATCTTCCCCAAACAATCCATTAAATTTAGGCAATAAATGAATGAATCATGTTTTTAATTCAAAAGGAACGTTTAGCCTATTATATTGAATGCAGAGAGGAAGATTATTCAAGTTAGGAGCCATGATCTCTCTCATAGGCCTATTGTCCACCACTCTTGCTGGTTGAGCAATGGGAAGTGGTGGAGGAATGTTCCGATTCTGAGGTGGAGGAGCGTTCCGATTCTGAGGTTGAGGAAGTGCAGGTGGTGGTGGATCTGCAACATGATTATCCGCTCTTTCTTCGTCCTGTCTTTCGCCTTCCATTGTTTGCCTCCTTTGTGAAATTTGACTTTGTGCAACGATCTCAGGAATTATCTTGTATTCAGGTGGTAATCCTTCTGTTCTACGGGTCATGCACTACCTGAAAGCCAACTCAAAAGAAACCAAAAACGACAAGCAAAAGAGAACAATAAAAAAAATTAAACTAAACTAAGAGAAAAGTAGCTAATCTACTTAACTCCCCGGCAACGGCGCCAAAAATTTGATGGGTGTCGTTTACCACCAAAAATTAATTACTAAACTAACCTATAGACAGGGCAAGTCTAGGTCGAGCCTTAGGGAGTTGTTCACTAGCTACTTTCTAACAACAAAAATAAATCAGGGGGTTTTGATAAATTGAAATTAAACTATGAACTAAATTAAAATAAAGTGCAAGTAATTTAAATAGAAGAAAGATAATTATGAGAAGAATTCCAATCCCAAGCTTGACTAATTAGGTTGACCTGATCATTGAAACAAAAGAAGTTAGAAAATTCATCAAAATAGAAAGCGTAGATTGAAAACAAACGCTAATCAATCCCATGAATTCACCACAATACTAATTAAAGCGAACGCTATTAACTAGCCAAATTGAGGTCCTAACCCTATGGCAAACGCACAAAGAATTCAAGGTTCAACAACATTAAGTTTAGTGAATTTTAGCCTTCACGAATAACACTCCCCAAACGACAAGCATTCAATTCGCATCTATAATTCCCTAGTGAGTTCCAGCTATCTTTCGATAACCCCTCCCATTCACTAGATACTACCATGTGAAACCTAACCGAACAGTATAGAATTCCAACTAGTTATAGATCTATAATTCTAATTAATAAGTTGCGCATCCAAATTAACAAGAATTATAAAAACATAAAATTAAACCCGGAATTATAAAATACTAAGATGAATAATCAAGTTAAGAACAATAAATCTCACAAATCAATCCATTAGTTCAAGCAAGGAATTAGAAACAAGAAAATTAGCTACTCATGTTATTGAGATTAAAAACACAATAATCAATTGAATTAATAAAACTCAAAGTCAAGAGAAGAAGAGAAAGAACCAATTTTGAGTCTTCAATTAAAGAGAAAAGAAGAGAACTATCGATGCTCCAAAGAAAGAGTAACAGCGCCTCTAAATTCTCCCAAAAAGAAAGCTGCTCCGATTTCTCAATCTAAAGCCTTTTTATAGGGCTTACAAATTCTATTCCTACCTAACTAAGGAAAAACTAGAAATAATAAATCCAAATACATAAAGGACTAGATTAGTTTTGACCCATACAGCCCAAAAATAGTAGGAAATAATCCAAAAGAGAATAAGGAACAAAGCCCAATGAAAACAAGATTTCTTTGTCAAAACTCGAAATCTGTCAGGAGCCTCCCCGTGCGCGGCAAGCACCTCCCTGCTCTCGGGTAGCCTCAGGGGTTTCCAGGAGCTTGACAGGTTCGGTAAGGGCCTCCCCACTCTCGGGGAGCACCAGAAACTTCAAATCCTAAATTCCTAAAAACTTCTCCAAATTCTTCACGAAATCACTTTGATTTGTCCTATTTCATCATTAGCATCTTCAAAAGTACCTATAAGACAAAAACAAAGCAATTAGGTAGAAATGAAACAAGATAGGCATTAAAATTATACAAATTAAGCATAGAAAACTAAGTAAAATAAATGTCTATCACCTGGCTTGTCGCAAATTTGACAGACAAGTTTAGAGGTACGATCACCATTACCACCATTACCGCTATGATCATTGTTGTCAGCAGACCTGAAAGGCTTTCTAGATCCATTTCCTGGGTTATGAAAATGACCAGAGGACTTCTTCGCAACATTAGCAGAAGGAATACTAACATCAGAGACAGATATCTCCTGTTGAAGATGAAGCTCGAAAGCAACAAGTTTATCATGGAGTTCCTCATACGTGATAGGCGAATCACAAGCCCGAAAAACTGCAGAAATCTCTCGGTACTCTGGACCGAGACCATTAAGGGCATACAAGATGAGATCATCTTCTTCAACAATTGAGCCAGCAAGAGCAATTTCATCAGCAATGTGTTTTAAAAGCTGAAGATATTCACCAACAGGGCGAGTGCCACGCTTAGTGGAGGTGAGGCGATTTTTCAGCTCCATGACTCGGGAGCGAGATTTGTTGGCATAGAGTTTCATAAGCTTGAGCCAAGCCTCATGAGATGTTTTGGAGGAAGAAATAAATGGCAAAAACAGTTTCGGATGTGGAGGAAAAAATGGCTGACAAGATGAGTTTATCTTGTCGAACCCAATGATGAAAGTTGGGGTTGGGTACCTGTTTGCCATCTTCTTCAATTTCTTTGGAAGGCTGCGGTGAGGAGCCATCAACGTAACCTGCTAAGTCGAAACCAAAGAGCAAAGCATCAAATTGTGCTCGCCAAGATGAGAAGTTGGAAGAAGTTAGCTTCAAGGGAAGCTGAGCAGTAGCGTTGATAACAATCAGAGATGAAGCAGCCATGGCAGGGAAATTGTAAGATCGTGAAAAATGGTATTTAAACCAGATAGACTTCTGATACCATATAAAGATATAAGAAAGAGAATTATTGGGAAAAAGGCTTATGTTCATATGTAAGAGTTACATGGTTTATATATACCAGTATATGATAAATCAAATTTACAACACAATTATGATAAGGCTAAATCTAGATCACCTATAATCTCTAACTAACAGAATTTTAAATTCAAGTATATGTGAGAGGATAAAACAGGAGTCTTATCCTCCTATAGCTGGAGCATTTGTTGCCTTGTTGGTTTGCTGAATAAAATATTTGGAACAATAGGGAAAACACTAAACCAAATATGTATAAGATTCTACTGGTTCTCCCTTGTTCTGATGGTTGGATATTTATTCTTCCATCCATCCTTAAGAACAAGGTTCGTTCTTCCATCCATCCTTAAGAACAAGGTTCGAGTCCCAGTACACAAAAAAAATATATTTATAAGGTTCTTGTAGGAGCAATATGCATGCCAGAGATGAATTGATAGGCAGCTTGCCTGCTAATTACTACAATATTTCCCTACATATTTGAGCAGCTACTTTTTTATTATTACTAGTTATAGCTTTCTTTCCAGGTTTTCTTATTAATCAGGTTCACTCAACAATTTACTGCCATACTTCACGAGGAATATGCTGAGAACAGGGTCAAAGGAAACCAATCCCTGGTTCTTTATTCAATAGGCCTATTTTTTTGGCATCAATTCAATAGGCCTATTTAACACATATTTTCTCCCAACTATTAAACTCTAATTAAATCTAAAATACAGATGATCACAAGACTTCATTAGCATTATCAATTTATCATTGTTTTACAGTGAACAAAATCATGGATTTTTCACAATTTAATAGTATCATGTTTATTTTTAAATTTAAATAAATTTGAAGTTTTATACTATCTAAATTAGATTAGGGGAAAGGCAAAACGATTCAACTATATAACATTCTGCTGGGAAAAAAAATATGAAAGCCTATATAATATTCATTTTTTGGAATACATATCAATCAAACTACTTCCTGTAAAACCACCAATCAGAATCAAATCTATGTCTAATAGCTTATCCATGAATCCCCTTTCCTTTCTTGGCATCAACATACCCTGTAAATGCAGGATGTACACTAGACAAAGTATATGAATCGAGTTTCATGTTAACAATATTCTCCATCTCCCTATCCATCCTCAAAGCTTCTTCGAATTCATACATTCCATTTTGTAACATTCCCTGCAATTACTGTATTCTATGAAACATCTCCGGCCCATTGTTGAAGGCAGGTTGTTAATGGTGATGGCGCAAGCACTGATATGTGGTTATCATAAGTCTAATATCTCCTCAAGATGCGCTTTGAAAGTTGATTTAAGGAAGGCTTTCGATTCTTTGGATTGGAACTTCATAGTTCATACTAAGGCATCTAATGCAAGGCTAGTCTCAGTGATGATATTCTACAAAACGCGTTGCTCAACTTGTTTCTTAGTAATTTTGTTAACTGGTCATAAAATATTTGCTTAGGTCACAGTTACACGTTAGAATGTAACATGACAGTAATGTGGTAGGAATTTTTCTTAGCGAGATTCCAGAAGAAACAAGTTTCGCTGTAATTAATTTTGGCAGTGGAGGGTTGTGCTAATTTTTCTACACAATGGCAGAGTAGTTGTTGAACATATATTTTCTGTCATTAATGTGGTAAGAATTTTCTAATTAGCGAGAAGAAACAAGTTTCACTGTTATGTGCACCGAGATTTCAAGGGACAAGTTGAACACTATAGTGGAATCATATCAAACAGAACTTCACATCAGCATTTATTATCCTTGAAATTTTTACGAAGCATGGAAGAAGTTGTGGGTGTAATTGTTCACAAGAATTATTCAATGTTATAAAGCTTAATTAATTTTGGGAGTGGAGGGTTGTGCTAACTTTTCTACACATGCGCAGCGCAGGTCACAGTTAGAATGTAACATGACATTAATGTGGTAAGAATTTTCTTAGCGAGAAGAAAGAAGTTTCATTGTAATGTGCAGCGCAATTTCAGGGGACCTCCATGCTGTCTGAATTAGTCTATATTTAGACAGAAGCAGGAATCAAATGAAATAACATGCTTCAATTCATCCGATTCCTACCGGGTTTGTTTCTTCCTCTCAAGTTTTTGTGAAATTTTTTCATTTAATGAAACAAATTTTCTAGATAATAATCTGTGCTTTTCTTTCTTGCAGTGGTTCTGATCAAGAAGACATGTCTTCCTTTTTCCTAACCGGAGATCTTTTGACGAAAATCTTAGAGACTATTGAATCCTTGAACAAGGGAATCGATGGTGCCAATATAAAAATAGAAGAGGTGTTAAATGTTGTTCAGTCTTTGTTGAAGGGAGTAGGTTTGCTGCTTAAGCTTGTAACGGAACTGCTTAAGCTTATAGCTGAATGTTTGAAGAAATTTGGGGCTAAAGAATAATTAGTTGAATTTTACTGTTGTTTGAGCTGCTTAGATTTCCCTGAGCTGAACCAAGTTGCAAATCAGTTTGTGACTTTGTGTGTTTATGTGGAGGAGCTTTATATTGGAACTCTTTTAATTAAGTTTGATCAATGTAGTTCTATTATATGTTCTATGTTTTGATTAATCAATATCCTTTACCAGTTACATTTTCTTTCTGTCTTTTACATCTCCAGACCTAGCATTTTTACTATGAAACTATAGTGCTCAAGTTTTTTTTAAAAAAAAATAAATCTAAAACTTAGGGTCGTGTTTGACATCGTTTTCGTATTTTTTAAAACAAAAACAAAAAACATTTTTTGAAAACAAAAAATGGTGAAAAAGCAGATGAGTTACCATTCAAAAACCACTTGAGGGACTCTCATGAGGCTGAGAGATCCTTAATTTCACAAATTTATCTTGCAAACCACAACTTAAATTAAATGTCTTAAGTGGTCTTTAAGATAAGATAGTATGATTATATCATATTTAGGTATGGAAATAAGGTTACAAGGTAACTACCATAGTAGATTCATGATTTTATCTAAAATAAGAGGAGCCAGAAAATACCACTAATCTGAAATTAGATTTTTGATTATGAATAATAATCAGTTCCCATAACCAGAATATCAACAAAAAAACTAACCCCTTTTGCAAAAGGCTTCTTGCCTAATGCATTTGACATTTGCCACCAGAAACACCACTAATCCCTTTCAAAGGACAAGCTAATAAAAAAAAAGTGCTTTCCATTGGCAGCATCTCTTAATTCTATGAATTGCCTAAACTTCAACGTCTCCTGGCAAGAGAATTATAGTGCATAATCAACAAATCATCAAGTGAGACCGGGGACCAGCCATCCTCCCTTTGGGCATAGAGCTTCTCGTTAAGTGGATCAAGAATTACACTTATGTTGACAAAACCATATATCTGTTGACCATTATGCATCCTCCCAGGCTTGGGCTTGAATACTAACTCATGTTGCTCTGCAAAGGCTTCAACTGCTTCCTTAAACCTCAGCGGCTCTCGATGAGCTTCAAATTGTCTTTGCTCAGGAACCTTCTCTCTCAAACCAGGCTGCACTACAGGTACATTATCAGCAGCCTGAGCCATCATCTCAAGACCATGGTTAAGTTGATTACGGATACTCTCATTAGCCAAAAGCTCCTGTGGCAGAAGTCCTTTCCAACCCATGTACCAATCTTTGATCTGATCAAAGTCAGGTTTTGAACACAACCAACAATACAAAACCTGCAGCCACTTTACAAAGAAAAAATTTTCCATCAAATTAACCATGAGATGAATAGGAATTGCAGAGGACCAAGCCATAACCCAATGAAACTGATCAAGCTTCTGATCTGCAGGGTTTATTTGGAATTCCTGCATGGCACTCTGTAACTTTGGGACTATACACCGACGCATAAGTTGTTCCCAGCTCACTGCATCAAACACAGTCCTCCAAGGCGACAATATAGCATAGGCAGATGGATCACTTGGGTGCCAAGCATCCAGAACATCACTCAACTTCATGCGAATGGTCTGATACAAACCCTCCAACTTTTGTCCCAACCTCGGCAGCCATGGATGCACCCAAACATGGATCTGAACAGTTTCCTTACGTGGGTTCCATGACTCAACTGCTCTTGATAACTTTGGCATTACTACGGTATCCAATATGGTGTGAACAATAGAAGACGGCAGCAACTTTTCCCATTTATCCAGAAATCCAAGCATTGGTTCAGGGTTCCTAGGCTCCCAAACTTCTGAAACCAACTGAGCATAAGGTGTAGATATATCCTCCCAAATGTCATAAGATAGATTTTGAAGAGGATCCCAACCGTGAAACATCCTTATAAATAGAGGCAAAGCAAATGAACATGCAATGCAGGACAAGTTACATAGTTTGTATTCATCAGCATAGTTCCTTTACAGATCTCTAAAACTCTTAGCAAGAGATTCCAAGGTCAATTTGCCAGATGAGTTCTCTTCCTCAATCAGGTCCAGCGCAGTAACAATATGCTCCATATTATCCAACTGTTGCTTTTGACGTGTAGCCTCAATCTCCAACTTTTCCTTTTCCTCCTGCAAGCTCAATGCCGATTCTTTTTCGTTCCTCAAATCCCTATCCATCTTCTGTATATCAAGCTCTGCCAAGTCAACAATTAACTTTAAGTTATGCTGCAACTCTGGCATTGGAACATCATTCTCCCTTGCCTTCTCTTCTGCATCTAGATTCTCCAAGTTTGTCAAGACTCTAACCTGGGGCCCCCTCATATCAATCACCTTCTGAACAACTTCAACACCCTCTTCTTCCTTCTTTGCTAACAATTCTTGCACCGTAACATAAGTCTCCTTCTTCCTCCCCTTTGCATTCTTCGACCAAAGCCTCTCCTTGGCTTTCCCAATTGGCTGCTGACTCACACTCTTCTCTTCTAGCTGCTGCAACCCGGGCTGCTTAGCCTCCTTAAAATCATTAAACCCCATTCCCATACCCTTGGGCCTCATCTTTGCCTCAATAGGAGCAACAATCCCCTGCTCATTCTTCCCAAGACCGCCTCCTTTGTAACCCATTTTCTCAAGCAACTTGAGTCCAATTCCCTTAGTATGCTTCTCGAACACCCCAACATCCCCATTCCCACCACGAACTTCCCTTCTCCCTCCTGAGCTTTTCTTCTCCATCCTCAAGCTCTCCCTCTCTTCTCTCTCTTTTGAGCCCCTTCCTTTATCTTCCTCCCAAAGGCAGAGGGCAAAAATTATCATCACCATCCTCATCCCCAAATCCTAAACCTACCCCTGACCCCAATTCAGGCCTGCAATAATTCTCATTATCATCAAAACCATTATTATTAACATCATCATCTTCCTTAGAATCATTATCAACAATTTCTTGGTTAGGCATTACAGTACCTGTAGAGCAAAGCTGACAGGCTTCGTCTAGTCGGCTTTTTTCCCGAATTCCTTCCTTCTCTTCCTTGATGAAGCATATTCATCATCCTCGGAATCGGAATAAGCAGCAAAAACACCGTAGAGAACATCGTCCTTTGTCTGAGTCCGCTTTTCTTTGCGCTTTTTGCAGTATAATTCGCCGTTTATCCGCTGCCCGTGTTCGTAATCGTTCTCCATCCCAAACCTCTCCATCTCTTGATAGTCATCCATCTTTAATTAAACCCCGATTTTTATTGTTCTTCACTTTACTATATCAAAATCCAAAGGAAAAAGAGGAAGAAAAAGGAATTAACCAAATTATTATATGAAACGAGGAAAAAAGGAAGCCCGAATCAAGGAAATTCGTAAAATTGAAGCAAAATAACTGGAAAGTTCGCCGACTTATTAGTCTGATAAAGGAAATATATAGAAGAGAATCCTGGAAAGCTAAGGAAAAGCTAGTAAAGAGAGAGTTTAGGGAAGAAGAACAGGAATTAGGTTTAATATTTCACAATGAATTGGGTTTGGGTTACAATTGGTATTTATACAATGTAGTAAAGACGTCCTTATATTGGATAAGTTCAGGTATACCGTATACCTTTGTGGTACGTACAGAGTGATAGTCTGAGTGTGAGTGAGGCGGCAAGTAATTGAGTTTGACTTTGACTCCAAGTGAATTCCTTTTGAATCAATCCCAAAGTTTATAGTCTCTTTCGATCTCTAGTTCCAATTTTGTTCTTTACTTCGACTTTATCTCCGTATCAAAATTTCCATATAAACAGGCAAAAATTAGGTGTCAATTTTTTTTTTTTACATGGGGAACATTATAATTACTTAAAAGGTAAAGGGGAAGGGAGGGCAAGGATTCAAACCCTGCCCCCTTGTGAACTTTTGAGGCCTTGCTAATTATCTCTCCTTTTGTAAAATGAAATAATCAAATAGTATGAGCATAAACAAGAAGAAGAAAAAAAACTAATGGGAGTTGACATAAATGGTTATGGTTCGGATTCATTGTGTACCCTAGGTTCGAATCTCGCGATTGTAAATTCCAATTTGATAGACGATTTGTAAATTCCAAAAAACTTGCAGGTGAAAATAGAATGGATTTGTAAATCCTAGCTTTGAAGATGGAGTAGCAACCTCTACTCCTAAACTTTTTTAAATTAAAAGGAAAAAAAATAAAAACATAAAAAGAAAAACCCTTTAAATGGACAGAGTGTTTTTGGGATTTTGATTTGGCATAATTTCAGTTTTTTCCAAGTATACTTTTGATCCTCTCCATTAGTATGTTTAATTGCCGTATTTTACTAATTTACTTTGATCCTCTCCATTAGTATGTTTAATTGCCGTACTTTACTGATAACTTTCCTAGTTGCACATCATGATCCCTCCACATTTCTGATTTGGTACGATTAAAGCCCTATTTTTGAGTTTTAACTTTTAATTCTAAACTTAAGTTCATTATAAACTTATTATCCAATTAGACTTAATATTAGGTTAGACTATTAGATTTTGTATTAGACTGTATGAATCTGCATATTATTGGATAGTTGTTTACAAACTGAGGCCCGATCACAAAAATTTTATTTTATATCAATGGTCAAACCATAAATTTTGTGTGTGTGTGTGTTGTGAGTTTTTGCGTTAAAAACTTTATGACAACATAGGGGCGTGCCAATCAATTTGCTGAAATTGACAAAGAAGTTGTGGAAACATGAACTGGTGCGCGAAGCAGTAGATTTAAACATCAAAGCGATTTGTGGGACTGGATCAAAGTCACACCAGAGCATTTAAATCATTGGATCCACAAGATAAGTCTTCCTAAATTTGCGTCGTCAAGTTGTTCTCGATTGAGTTTGAGAGAAAAATAACAACGGATCGTTATTGCTGAAATAGAAAGTGTTTTTACGTCCGGAGAAAAGATTGAATAAGTAAATAACACTAAAACAGTGTTCTTTTGTTCGGAGACAAGATTGAAACAAGGAAATATTGAAGGACGAGTAAGAACTCGTGATGAACAAGAGAAAAAGCGCGGAGCTTTTGACAGAAAATAAGCACGAAGCTTGGTTTTTTGCGCGGAGCAAGTTTGTAGCTACAGGAGCTGGTTTGAGATGTGTGTGATCTGTCTGAAGCTCTGGAATTGATCCCTTTATATAGGGGGCGGCATGGGCCTTGAATTTGATGGGCTTGACTTCCTCACGAAGGTGATTTCAACTTCTTCAGGAAGGTGACAACTTCCAGGTTGGAGAGGTGACGCTTCCTTCTTCTTCTGATTGCTTCCAGAAGCAGGGAGAGGGAGAGGAAACACCTGGGACACCTCCTATCTTCTAGAAACACGTTGGACTCATTCCTTGTCTTGTAAATTTCGTCCTCCTCCTGTTCCTGGTGTGATTCAGCATGTCTCTGCTCCTCTGAGCTGGAATCAACTAATTTGACTATATATGAGATGGCCTCCGAATATCAAGACTTAGATTCTTAACATCAAAGCCATGAAATTAACTATACTTAGTCATATTTAGCTCATCAAACTATAAAAATAACCTTCAATTAAGGAAATAGCCTAAACCGGAGTGAAAAGGCCACATGTCCTTAACTGAAAAGGGTGTAAAGTTACCATTGATATCCAAAATGGCTCAAATTTGTTATCTAGCCATAATATCACATATCTAAGGTGATGGAACTTGTTTGGTACAAAATCATGCCTAGATCACCCTAAACCGACAATGTGTCCTTAATTGAAAACCGAACCAAAGTTTTTCGACTGTGTCAGAATGAGATGAAATTTCACCAGTAGGTGCGGCATGGAACAAGGATGAACATGGTATGCTCCAATCTTGGAGCCGCACCCTCTAGTTAGGTCAATTCCACTAATTTCGCCTTTTTGTCCTTAATTGAACAAATTTCAAAAGTTGTAGTTTTGCCTCCCGGGAGATGGGAAGTAGCTAGGCGGCTTTACTGACTAGTTAGGGAGATAATATTGAGGAGGTGTGAGGCTTAAAATCTCATGTCTTTCTCTCATAGATAAGTGTTTCTCTTGCTGACAAACTTTAACTCTCCGCCTCCTTTACTGCAGAAAGAAGGAGACAGTTTTCCTAAGACAGGGCGGCCCCTCCTTAGTCATAGGAGATGACTTGGGCTTAGAGTTGTAAGTTCATGAGATGTCTTCCATCTCCTGGATACAACTTCCTTTTTTGTTGTCTGCCTCCTACAGTCAACTTTATTAATGGAAATTACCTCCTTTAATTGATTTTCTGCCTCCTCCCTAATATAGGGCGGCATTAATGGGAAAATAATTATTATTATTAAATAAATAAATATTATTTATTTAATAATTTTCGGTATAAATAATTAATTACAAGATTTTCCTAATTCAATCAGAATCAGGGTGGTGCAGAAATCATGTTTCATCAGGATTTTTGATTAAATCTTGACCACATATCTTGATATTATTTATGTGAAGACCAATTTACCCTCAATTGTAAACTGAGGTATAAAAAATGCCCCCCCCCCCAAGTTTAAGTCCTTGAATTAAAAGGATTTGAGCTTGTATATAAGGAAATTGGTTTTAGCCAAAATTCTTCCTCTTATTTTTCCTTAGCATCGTCGACCTCCCTCCTTGGTACCATACTTAGCTGAAATTTTCGGCAACTTTTCAAGCTTCAATGGCTTCCAAAGATCAAGGTTTCAACAACAAAAATTATCAATCAAAACCCTCCTCCATGCCAAATAATTACAAGCCACAGCTCCTTGTTCTTGGAGGCTTCCAACTCTTTGGCAAGGATCAAGCAATTTGGATCAAATTCCCATAAAGGCAGCCCCAATTCGGCTAATTCAAAGCCAAAGCTCAAGTCCATGGTGATTGATCCCAAATCAACATCAAACCAAGGTAATTGTTTCATGAAATTTCAGTTTTTGAATTTAAATTCATCAATTTCCTTTCATGCGGCAAGCCCTAGCTTAGGATGCATGTTGATGTCGACTTTGATGATGAATTTTGGGTAATATAGCTGCTGGAATTTTGAGGATTATTTTGATTTAGAAATCAAATTAATTTAGTAAATAAATTGGCATAAAACCCTAGCAAAAACCATATAGTCTTCGGCCTAGGAATTAATTTTTGCCTTAGATCTTTAAGTTAACATGTTGCTGCATATAATTATGTACAATATGGCATGAAATCATGTTAATTAGGTTGAAATTGGAGCTAGGCATATCGGTTAGGGTTTCAAGCCCTAATTCCCATAATTTCGGCCTTAATTGGCCAAAAATCAAAATTCAATTTGGCCTAGGATTAAATCTGGCCAAAATTGATTAGCATAAGATGTTTTCCTCATATAATTAGGCTAAAATTGGATGAACAACAAACATAATTATACAAGGATTAAATCCCTTTAGTACCGCAGCCCCAAATTGCAAAAATTGCAATTTGTGCGGCTTGTAATTAGGTCCTTAGGGTTAGGTTTTGTAATTTTCGACCCAATTGATTAATTTGGCCAAAGATTAAGTTTGAAATCAGGTTTATTACACAAAATTAGGTTAAATTTCATAAGCATGAAACCAAATTTGGTGAATAATAAAACCCTAGCATGTCGCGGCCTTAATTTCAAAAATTACAATTTGGGCGGCATGCAATTTAGTCCCTAGGTTAGGGTTTCGGCCTTAATGCATTTTTAAGGCCAAAATTTAGTTTAATTTTTCTTAAAAATAATAACATAATTAATTTTGGCAGCCATAATTAATATTTTTGCCAAAATAAAAATTATGAAATCATTTTAAGGTGGTAAAATTTAATTTCACCAACTTGTTATATTAACAAAAATTGTATATTAACAATTTTGTTAATTTTGTTGCAGCTTCGAAGGAACCTGAAGAAAAAAGAACTCTTGACATTGTGAAAAAGACTTGTTGGAAAAGCCTATCATGAAATTGAGTTCCCCAAAGATGCTCTTGCACCTTACTTCTTTGATTTTCCTTCCGCTGAGATGAATGACTTCTTTCCTTTGCACCAAGGTGCTAGGCTTCCACTTCAAGGTGATGGCTATGATTTTCGAAAATGGGTTAGCAAAATCCAATCATGGCCATATTATCCTGTTGAATGGTGTTCCTTGGTTGACCGTATAGTCAAACATCGTGAAGAACAATTGCGTGACCAAGACTTATTATCTTTTGTCTTGTTATCAAAGCAAGAGTTTTCTTATGAAGGTGCTTTGCTTGCTACCCTCAGCTCCTTTTGGAATAGATGTTGGAATTACTTCCACCTCCCATGTGGTCTGATGTCAGTTACTCTCCTTGACATAGCAGCAGTCACAGGTCTCCCTGTTGATGGTGAAGAGATCTCATGCGCATCCTTCCTTAGTGAAGAAGATGATTTGCTCTATTCCATTCCTTTTAATGACAAACTCTCCTTCAACAAAGAAGCATTTATCATCCATCTAAAATTCTAAACCATTGAATAATGGATCTAGAGCAGTTTTAGACAATAGAAGCATTATTTAGAGCAATTTCGGGTTTAGAGCCTCGGGTAGTGGATGTCTGTCTAAAATTATTTAAAATTTATTAATGGTTTTGGATAGCGGTTTATCATATAAGATCCATTTAAAGCATAAAATTAAGATAAAATGGTGGTTTTAGATTTATAGATATCTGCTTAATAAACAATTAAGTGATGCTGATTTGGATATCAGGTCTAAAATTTAAGCGGTTTTACATGGATTTTAATAGACATATCCAAGGACTGGGGTACCCGTACAAGCTAGAGGGTTTGGATAAAAATATTAGACTCGTTTTTGGGGCTTGGGTAAGGGAAAAAAAGCATATATAAAATATAGGTCGGGCTTGGTTTTTACGCTTTATGCCCGAGTCGCCAGGCCCGAATTATATAAAAATCATAAATTAATTTATTTGTTATACTTTATAATAAAATTAAACAATTTATTTATATACCTTAATTTAAATTTGTAAGATGCTTCTACAATTTGATTTTTTTTTTACCTAAACTCATTTAGATTTAGTTTGTTATTACAATTTTTTAATTTTAAATTCTAAACTTATTTTTGATTGTTATTTTACTTTAAAAAAATAAATATCGACGGGACCATAAATAGGGTTGGTCATGTATTTAAAAATATGCGACAAGTTTGGACAAAAGTATAGGTCCGAATAATCAAGCCGGCCTGAGCCGGGTTTGGGCAAGTATGCTTCTTATTGATATAAGACTAGACTCGACTCGGCTCATGAACACCTCTAGTTTTGAATAGATAGTTAAATAGTATCATATAGTGAAAATTAAGAGGATATATCTCCAGTCATCTCTACCTAGCTTTGATTGGCGGCATTTTTTTGAAAAATCTTTGACAGTAATTTAAATCTTGTTGATTTGGCAATTCAAATTGCTCTTATGATGGAATTTAAGAAATACCTAGCTTATACTTTCCCTCGATATTGCAGACTGCTGAATGAAACACCAAGATTGTAATATAGAGGTCAACTACCCATGCATGCATGGTTCATATAGTCAAGAAACGTCGTGTATGCAAGGGAAAGCAAAATGCCATGAGTTGGGAGGATGGATGTCAAAGCTGAAGGGAAACCGAAAACAAATATGCAGGGGAAAATAAAATCGGTTCCCAACTAGGATCCTTACGAAGATGAGCCAAGTGGTGATAGAAAGTATACCTTAGGAAGGGAAATCACAAAACGATTTGGAGTTTGAAACCACTGTAGCGAAATCTTTCTTGGTTCTCGTCTCTAAGGAGTCCACACGATCAACAGGCAATCAAGATTGAAGCTTGAATGTCTTTTGTGTTGTGCTAGCAAAACGTCAGAGAGTTTTTCTTTTCAGAAAGGGTTGACGGCTTAGAATATATGTAGCCTCCTTACCTAGGTAAACAACACTTATTTATACCTAGGTTAAAATCAATTTAATGGACATGATTAAACACTTTAATCATGATAATTGGGCCACTAATTTGGGCTTAATGGACCAATTATTTAATTGGTCTTTTGGGCATAACCCAACAATCTCCCACTTGCACTAAGACCAATTATCCAATGTCAACCTTTCTGTGCTTCATGACCCAGTCGATCTAAGTGTGCGACCCATTAGGTTCTTATAACGTTAGCAGTGACAAGATATCTTAATTCCACAAGCAATGAGCGGTGTCTAGCAACACATCATTGCTACCTAAGTTACAAAAATCGTGATTCGATATAACCTTATCTGTGATCAACGTTACCGTGTTGTTTAATCCCTTTGTCCTTGATACATTGATTGAACACAAGTCATGGATTACGTCATACTTCTATAGTTCAATCTTTATGTTTCTTGATTCTTGAATGGATTAGTTTCAACAAATGCAATCGATATCTCATATCAATTCATTTGAACACGGCCATACATTTTTTATCTCACCCAATCAAAGGGCCCAAGATATCACTCCTGTTATATAGGAGGGATAAATTCTATCTTGATCATGCATATTCCTCTGCATGATTTGTAGCACACCCAATTATAACCTTTATAGTTCACCCAGTTACGAGTGACGTTTGACTATATTAAAGTATACGACTTATCATGTAGGAATCTATGATGATCTCAAGTCAAAGGATCACATACACCATTGTCACTTTGAGAATTGCTTATGACATTCATATAACAATCCATGTAGCATTCTCATGTCGGGTCGGTCCAGTACATCTCTTCTCCAACACGTACCCATATGTTGACTTGATATCTCATATCCATGACAACCACTTGTCATTAGTCACTACACATACTAGTCTCAATGTATTATTGTTGTCCTAATCCTAAATAATACTTGACTAGGGACTTTTAAGAATAATATCATAATTATTCTAAGGACGTTATTATATTTACATACATTATGCAAACTTCATATGAAATATAATAATGGAATTTGCCATAGAATGTGTAATGTAAGCATGATAAATGTTTATAAAACATAATCAATTATTAGGTTTCATGTAATATATCAATGACACTAAGACCAATCACTAATGTATCTAATACCAAGTGAGCTAGATTGACGATCATGCTTCTGTTGCGTCAGAGGCTTCGTCAATGGATCGGCAACATTGTCATCAGTTGGTATTTTGTATACCTTCACATTTCTTCTATCAATAATTTCTCGGATGAGATGGAAACGCCGAAGTATATGTTTGGATCGTTGGTGAGATCTGGGTTCCTTAGCCTGTGCAATAGCTCCATTGTTGTCACAAAAGAGTTGTACAGGATCTGTAATGCTAGGTACAACCCCAAGTTTAGAAATGAACTTCTTGATCCAAACAGCCTCCTTAGCTGCTTAACTTGCAGCTATATACTCCGCCTCTGTTGTAGAATCGGCTACTGTTTCTTGCTTCGAACTCTTCCAGCACCACCATTTAAACAAAACGCATATCCAGATTACGATCGGGAATCATCATTGTCAGTTTGGAAGCTTGTATCTGTGTAACCTCTCACAGTGAGCTCTTCCTCACCTCCATATATCAAGGATGTATCCTTAGTTCTTCTCAAGTACTTAAGGATATTCTTGACAACAATCCAATGACCTTCACCTGGATTACGTTGGTACCTGCTCGTCATGCTTAAGGCATACGAAACATCAGGACGAGTACATAACATGGCATACATGATAGATCCAATAGCTGATGTATATGGAATCTGACTCATGCGCTCTCTCTCCTTTTGAGTCACAGGACATTGTTCTTTTGAGAGAGTAATGCCATGTGTCATAGGTGTAAATCCTTTCTTAGAGTCTTGCATGCTAAACCGTTTTAACACCTTGTCTATGTATGTACTCTGACTTAGGCCAAGTAATCTCCTTGATCTATCTCTATAGATCTTGACACCTAGCACATAGTTTGCTTCACCTATGTCTTTCATAGAGAAACATTTCCCTAACTAAGTCTTCACAGAATTTAAAGTAGGGATGTCATTCCCAATGAGAAGTATGTCATCTACATACAATACCAAGAAAACAATTGTGCTCCCACTAACCTTCTTGTAAACACAAGGCTAATCTTCATTTTTAATGAAACCAAACTCTTTGACCGCATCGTTAAAACGAAGATTCCAGCTTCGAGAAGCTTGCTTCAATCCATAAATGGATCTTTGTAGCTTACAAACTTTTCCAGCAATTTGTGGAGTGACAAAACCTTCAGGTTGTGTCGTGTACACATCCTCATGAAGATTCTTATTAAGGAAGGCGGTTTTGACATCCATTTGCCAGATTTCATAATCATAAAATGCAGCTATTGCAAGCAAAATCCGAATAAATTTGAACATCGCAACTGGCGAAAAGGTCTCATCATAGTCAACACCATGAATTTTTCGAAAACCTTTAGCAATCAATCGCCCTTTATAGGTATGTACATTACCGTCCATGTCGGTTTTCTTTTTGAAAACCCACTTGCACCCTATGGGCTTTATCCCTTCAGGTGGGTCAACCAAGGTCCATACTTGGTTGGCATACATGGAATCCATTTCGAATTTCATGGCCTCAAGCCATTTCTTAGGTTTCGGGCCTGTCATCGCTTCTTGGTAGGTTGTGGGCTCATCTTGATCCATGAGCAAAACATCACCGTGATGAGTTATGCATAAAGCATACCTCGCAGGTAAACAATGTGTTCTTACAGACCTACTCAATGGCTGTGTTTCTTGAGTAGTATCTGGTTCCTCAACAACTTATGGGATCTGCTCCGATTCATATTCCACAACTATGTTCAAGTTCCATTTGAGGTTCAGTGTCTTGTTGTTGTTCTCGAACTTCTTCGAGGTCTATTTTATTTCCATTAGTCTTTCCAGAGATAAATTCTCTTTCTAGAAAGACACATGTCCGAGCAACAAACACTTTGTTCTCGGTTGAATTATAGATATAGTATCCTTTAGTTTGTTTAGGATACCCAAAAAACAAACACTTTTTAGATTTGGGTTTAAGATTATCTAATGTTTGGCGTTTTACATAAGCCTAACATCCCCAAATCTTCATAAAAGACATATTGGGGCGTTTCCCAGTCCACATCTCATATGGTGTCTTTTGAACCGACTTTGATGGAACACGGTTTAGTGTGAAAGCAGCAGTTTCTAATGCATGTGACCAAAAGGAAATTGGAAGATTTGCATGACTCATCATTGATCGAACCATGTCTAACAAAGTTTGATTCCTCATTTCCGCAACTCCATTCCATTGTGGTGTGGCAGGAGGAGTGAGTTGTGAGACTATCCCACACTCCTTTAGACAGTCAAGAAATTCTTGGCTTAAATATTCTCCACCTCGATCGGATCGAAGTGCCTTGATACTTTTGCCAAGTTGGTTTTGTACTTCATTCTTAAATTCCTTGAACTTTTCAAAGGCTTCAGATTTGTGTTTCATAAGATACACATATCCATATCTACTGAAGTCATCAGTAAATGTAATGAAATACTGGTAACCCCCTCTAGCTTGTTTGTTTAAAGGTCCACATCAGTATGTATGAGGCCCAATAAATCACTGGCTCTCTCACCTTGTTTGATGAAAGGCATCTTACCCAATAAACAAGGTTCGCATATCTCATATTGTTTAAAATCAAAAGAATCCAAGAATCCATCTTTATGGAGTCTGGATATGCGTTTCTCATTTATATGGCCCAAGTGACAATGCCAGAGGTAAGTTGGATTAGAATCATTAGATTTAATTTTTTTAGCATTTATGTTAAAGATGGGCATATCTAGATCTAGAACATAAAGACCATTAATTAAATGTGCACAACCATAATAAATATCATTGAAATAAATAGAACAACATTTGTTCTTTATTACAAATGAAAAACCCAACTTGTCCAAACAAGCAATAGAAATTATGTTTCTAGTAATGGAAGGCACATAAAAACAATCCTCAAGTTCTAGTTCAAGCCCAGTGGGCAAAGATAAAACATATGTCCCTACAATTAAAGCAGCAACTCTTGCTCCATTTCCAACTCGTAGGTCCACATCACCCTTAGCCAATGTTCTACTCCTTTTGAGTCCTTGCACATACACAAATGTGAGAACCACATCCAAGATCTAATACCCATGATGTAGAAGTAGATAATTTATTTTTTATAACATGAACACCTAAAGTGGAAGTCTCACCTCCCTTCTTTTTCTTCTTCAACTCTTCCAGGTAGACCTTGCAGTTCCTTTTCCAATGGTCAGTCTCACCGCAATGGAAACAACTCCCTTCTTTGGTCACGCCACCCTTAGGCTTGAGTGAAGCAACAATTTGCTTGGACTTGCACACAGCTTTATTATCATTAATCTTTGGTTTGAATTTGCCCTTGGCCTTTTTCTTGCCCTTTTTAACCATCAGAATGGTATTGGGCTTGGCCTTTTTCATGTTTGCTTCAGCAGTTCTCAACATGCTAAGCAATTCAGGCAATGGCTTGTCAATTTCATTCATGTTGTAATTCATGATGAATTGACTGTAACTCTCAGGCAACGATTGCAGAATTACATCAGTGGCCAACTCTTGGCCCAAAGGGAATCCTAATCTTTCAAGGCTTTCAACATAGCCTATCATCTTGAGAACATGTGTTCCCACAGAATTCCCCTCAGCCATTTAGCATCCATATAGGGGTTTAGAGACATCAAATCTCTCTTGCCTAGCTTACCCTTGATAAAGTCGCTTGAGATGCTCGATCATATCGAAAGCATCCATCTCCTCATGATGCTTCTGAAGATCAGGAGTCATGGTGGCAAGCATAAGGCAAGCGACATCCAAAGCGTCATCTTGATGCTTCTTATAAGCATCCCTTTCAGCCCTTGGGGCACTAGCAAGTGGTTCCTCAGAAAGGGGCTCCTCAAGGACATACAGTTTCCTTTCTTGTTTGAGAACTATCCTCAAATTTCTATACCAATCCAGGAAATTTAACCCGTTCAGTTTGTCCTTCTCAAGGACAGATCACAATGAAAGTGTGTTGGACGTGTTTGTTGCCATATAGTAATCTACAATAAAATATGCAAATAAATATCATGTTTTATATTCATTTAATTTAATATGGCGATTTAAATCAAATGAATAATTCCCACTATTTTTACTCGAATTAATAACCCTCACTATTAATTCGGAAAATTCTACCATAGAATTTTTTTAGTGGACCAAGATCCATATTTCACCTAAACTTGAGTCAGCTTTGGCTGAACATCCAAATTTGGCTATTTAGGTAGGCAACTTTTGCCAATTGCATCTCATGCAACTCTTGGATAGTTGGGTGAACAACTCTTGTTCTAATTCCATCTTATGAATGTCCCAACTCATTGACTCTAGGTCCCCAATCCTATTGAGATTGCCTAGTTAAGTCAGGCCCAATGTTAGCTATTAAGATATCACTATTATCCATTCGCGCCTTACCAAGATTGAATTATGTACTTTGCTTTGGCAAACACACAAAAATTCGATCTAGACTTTGACGAGAGCCACACATTGGAAGGCTTTCTTGACTTAATGTTTTTCTTGGAGGGATTTTGATTTGTGATCTCACCAATTTTAACCTGATAAAATTATTGATCATATCCATTACCAATAAGCGTGCATCCCATTTAATCATGTATCTCATACATATATAAATGCAAGAAATAAACGTGACATGATTATAGCCCAATCTACATCGATTCTCTTAAGCAAAAAGAGAATCGACAATGGTCAATCTAGGGGTATATCTATCTTCTTCAAGCTCCTTTGGTCTCCCATGCATGATCCTCATGTCATTGCTTTCTCGTTTGAACACCTTCGGCCTTAAATTTAATCTAATAATATACCTTACATATAGCAGAAACCTCAATTTACATTCGAGGGGAGTAAGGTGAGAAGAGAATGTACAATGAGAGTTATATATAGAGAAAGGCACGACACGTAGGCCGTATTTTTTAAAGTTACAATCCTTGCAAAACCTACGGTCATGGGGCTATAACCATGCACCATGCTCAGACAACATAACATCATGCTATTTCAAAAACAACAAATCAAAACCAATTTTATTCGACTTTCGAATTGCAACAAGTTAAGAACACTTTCTTTCGTTCTTGATCTAATATAGACAAAATGGCATGAATCAAATTCGTGCCTTAGATTAGCCACAAGTTTTCACAAAACATGAGCCATCGTAATCTATCCAGAAAATTCCAGCAAGTAGTTATAAGAAAGAAAATTCCGATTTACTAACTTTTAGGGATCGAAAAATTCTAAATTTTTCCAGATTTGAATTTGAACCATTCAAATACAACATACTAAAAATTCAACCGAAAATTCGACCTATAACCCATTCAATTAAACAATCTAAATCGGGTTAGGAAATCTGTTACAAAATTTTCCAGATTCAACAACTTTGGGGGGGAATTTTCGAAATTCTAACTTTTACTGATCCAAAATTTTTGAAATTTTAACTGTAACTAGTTTAACCATTAAACTAAAACATATTAAAATTTCAGCTTAAAATTCGTTCTACAAGTACCCCAAAAGGTTTGTCGAAATTCTGACCATAAACATCTATCAGTGTTTTTCAGAACTGTTGACACTCAACGAAAAAATTTCAAACACAAACTTTTCATGCTTTAAAAATTCTGAAAATTTACATGGATCTAACTTAACCATTAAAGTAGAACATGTTAAAAAAAATCAGAATTAAATTCGAAGTCTAAGGTCGTCAAACGAATTTTACAAACCACATGTAAAATCAGAAAAAAAAATCATATCACATATGAAGCAAATCTTATAAAAGGAAATCATAATCAGAGATCATGCGATTCAACCAATCCAACTTGGGTCTTCGTAAGTCACTCCGATACCAATGAAGGGAAACCGAAAACAAATACGCAGCAGAAAATAAAATCGATTCCCAACCAGGATCCTTACGAAGATGAGCCAAGTAGTGATAGAAAGTATACCTTAGAAGACGAAATCACAAAACGATTTGTAGTTCGAAACCACTGTAGCGAAATCCTTCTTGGTTCTCGCCTCTAAGAAGCCCACACGATCAACAAGCAATCAAGATTGAAGCTTGAATATCTTTTATGTTGTGCTAACAAAACGTCAGAGAATTTTTCTTTTCAGAAAGGGTTGATGGCTTAGAATATATGTTAGCCTCCTTCCCTAGATAAATAACACTTATTTATACCTATGATGTACATGATTTGGGCCACTACTCATGATATTTGGGCCACTAATTTGGGCTTAATAGGCCAATTATTTAATTGGTCTTTTGGGCATAACCCAACAAAATTGAGAATGATCTTCAAGTTGTGATCATCAAAGGTGGCTGTCACTAGTAAACTAGGATTCGATGTATTGAACTCCATTTACATCGTTGTTGGAAGAACAAACCAATGAACTAGTTTTTCTGCATTTGTGAGTTCTGACTTGCTTGATTTCAATGTATGTATAATATCTCAATTTGCAATAAAAGTTTGAATTTTGGTACTTTTGGAATTTACTAATACACAAGGCTGGTTCTATTTTCGATTTTCATAAAATATTCTTAGTGAAGGAATTTCCTCTTGCTTCAAGGGAATAGAAATGGAGTGTATTATTGAGTTTCAGACTTGATTTTTTACAGACTGAAATTTGGAATTGGGTGTTGTCAAAAAAATTAAAATTAAGTTGATTTGCTGGACAAGGAATCTAGGTGCTTGTCTGTTTAGAATCACTGAACTGATGGAAGTCTAGATTAATCATATAAATGAAATGCCTCTCGGATCTTTATACACACAAATACCCAAAACATTACTTCTGCAACAAGCATGAAAATGCAGAAATGTTAAAGAGTGTTAAAACTAGTTTAATTTACTTCTCCAGTGGATGAACAGAAACATACAATAATAATATCTCCTTTGAAGCAATTATGAATAGCACAGATGATGACAAGTCCGGTTTCCCAGTGCCCCCCATGTTCATAAAGATCAAAGCAAACTTGTCATGTTTCTGATGTTTCTCCATTCTCTGTACGGAAGTTTCCGACATTGAGCTTTACCCAATCATTTTTCTGATCTCTAGTTTTCTGTAAATACTGCAAAAGGCTTATTTGCCTTGACCTCTAATGAAAAGTTAAAGCTATTACAAACCTTGATCTCTCGAGAGCAAAGATAAAAGTGCTTCCCAACTCAATATGCAACCTCTGCAATCTGCAGACACTTAAGCAAGCTTCTAGGGTGCCTTCGGCTTTTTGAATTGCCCGAGGGCCTTGGTAAATTGGTCAACCTGCAGTATCTTGAGCTCGATGAGATTATTTGGTTCAAGTGCGTTCAAGTGCAGGATGCTGCTACCAAGACAACAGAGAAATACTTACTAACAATCTGTCTCAGGAGAATTTGAATGAACAACGAGATCAGCTTCTTTGTGAATGGTCAAGACAGCCGAGTAATTCATATTAGGCATACTTTTGATTGATCTTTTGGATTTGAAAATGGTAAACTGGCCCAACATACAAGCACTTCCTCATATGTTTGCTCCTCAGAAGCTGGAAATAAATGGGTGTGGACTCATAACTGACCTTTCAGTCCTAGAGATGTGTTCGAGTGCAAAACTTGTAACGCCACGGCAATAACATGTAACAACTAAGTCTATTTCCTGGTCAGTTCAGACATCTCAAATCTGACCTCTTTCCCAAAGTTTCCCACCTTCCAAAGCTTCAGAGTTTATATATCACTGGTTGCAAAGACCTCACTTCTTTGTCTGAAGAAAAAGGGACATTGAAAAGCTTGTCCTCTCTCTGAAGTTTGCAGCAAGAGATAAAAACTATTAATTGTTATTAATGTGTTTGTATCAATAAAAACCACTGAAAAGTGTGAGACAATGGCTTAAACACAATTTCATATTTGTCTAAAATTCTGTTGTGGGTGTTCCATCTTTTTTCTCTACATTGATGGAAGTGAGAGTGGTAACTTTAATCTGCTGTTACCTTATTCATATGTAATAAATAAACTCGAATCTTGAGATGTTGGTTTTCTGAGTTTTATCCCCCCTTTTTTTTAATTTAATTGAACTTAGCATCTGCAATTCCTGGAGCCTCTTTGCCTGCTAATTACTACAATATTCCCTACATATTTGAGCAGCTACTTTTTTTTTTTTCTTTCTTTCCAGGTTTTCTTATTAATCAGGTTATTTCATTCGTTGCTTGTTCACTCAACAATTTACTGCCATCTACTTCATTCAATAGGCGCCTATATAACACATATCTGGAAAATCCAGAGAACAGGGTCAAAGGAAACAAATCCTGGTTCTTTATTCAATTGGCGCCTATATAACACATATTTTCTCCCAACTATTAATTAAATAAACTATAATTAATCTAAAATACAAATGATCACAAGACTTCATTAGCATTGTCATAGTTTTACAGTGAACAAAATCATGGTTTTTTTTTTCACAATTTAATAGTATCATGTTTATTTTTAAATTTTAATTAAATTAAAATTTTATACTAACTAAATTAGATTAGGGGAAAAGTAACCTGATTCAACTATATAACATTCTGCTGGAAAAAAAATACGAAAGCCTATATAACATTCATTTTTGGTAAATTGAGCAAGTAGCTAACTCTACTCTGTTGCAAGTCAGAAGCAATATGCATAGAAGAAACGCGTACCGTTGCTGTTTCAAGTAGTCTGGATTTTTCATTTTCCTGTGGTTTGTTGGAAGCCATCCCTTCTGGCTGTGTTAGAAAAGTTCCAGTTTCATCATCGTTATTTCATTGGTTTCTCTCCCTCTGCTATCATGAAAAGGATCAAAGAAATTTCTCTGTTTCCTGCATTCACCTGACCACTTTCTCAAATGTAACCCATATACCAGGGCTGAAGAGTTTGTACATGAGTGATGGCAAAGACTAGTCACTTTCTCTGCCTAAAAAGGGGGGACATTAAAATGTTTCTCCTACCTTAGACTGCTCACTACGAAGGCTGTCTAAAGCATGAACCATTGCTAGATGAAGGGTAACCACATGCCTGGTTCTAAAATGTCTACTGTCTAGTTACTACGGAGACCTAAAAGAGCCTCCACATACTCCTGGATTTATATTTACTCAGTAAAGATCAATGGTGATTGAAAGGATGCTCTCATTGATGATTAAGGTTAAACTGCAGCAATGGATAGCTTAGATTGCTAACTGTACTGATATGAGTTATATGTACGTTAATATCAATAAAACCCATTGAAACTAAGAACAATGGCTCAAAGCATAGACATTTTGTTTTCAAGTTCTGTTGTGCATGTTCCATCATGTATCTGCATTAACAAATCTTAGTTGTTTCTTCAATATGTCTATAGCAAATTTTCCTTCTCCAAATAGTTAAAAGCATTCATGTACATGCAACTGTAAGTTTAAAACAAACTACATTTTGAACTGTATTTCACTATATTTCTTCCTTACCTCCTCTTCTTTCAAGCAAATGCTCATATAAGACATTGTGAAAGAAAAAAGTGCATACAGTGTAGGCTGACTATATATCTATTTGTCCTCCCCTACATCTAAATGAGAGGGGGAAAGAAAAACCCAAGAAAAAACAATTGTTTCTTATCGCAAACAAGGAGTTCACTTTCAAAATTGAATGTTAGCAGCAGAGGAAAAAGAGACAGATAGTGTTGAGATCAAGGTCATCTGATTAACAATTACCAGAATGCCAATGATGTGAAGAAACTTCTTTATCAAATAGCATTTCATTTGAAAGGAAAATCATTATTGGTATGTCTTACAAAGTGACCCTTAACGTAATATATAGTTCTATGTTTCAAAAATAAGATGATTACAAAGTTAGCATGCGATTTTTCCCATAGTGTTCTGGCAGAAATAAGAAGAGGCCCCAGAAAGAACGCACTTCAAAGGAATTTAGCTATCATGAGGGTCTCTAGGTTGAAACTTACAGATTCTTGGCGCATAGATTCTCATAGCCATCTTCTTCAAGATGCCCACAAGATTGAACGGAGTAAAAGATTGATCACTCAATCTGCAGATAATCAACGGTTTTGATCTCAGCATGATTTCCTTTTTAGCCTATTACCAGTAATCTCCACATGAGCACTTTCCATCTTTGAAATGGTGAAATCTGCTATTATCCCTGATAATTATCTCTCTTTCAACAATCTTTGATATGAACTTTATAGCTGTGTGGCAGTCCATGCAAACACGAATGTTCTTGGTTATTCGTATTGATGTCCCAGCAGGGGTGCTGATGATGCCAAAAGCTAAAGCTAATTTTTCACTATGGCTAAATAACAAGTGTTTCTTCTGCTCCTCCTCTACATCATGGAAAACCTCATTTGTATCAGGAATATACCCTTCTCGTTCAATCTGCTCAAGAAGTTCTTTCAATGCCTCGTATATTCTGACATAAAGAGGATGTGATTTATCACCTGATATGAAAGTATGGGTCACGTTTTTAACTTCTATCCAGCTGCAAGCTGGTGCTTTTCTTATACCTTTTTTCTTCATAAAGATTCTCATCTTTGCTGCATCTTTCCATCTCCGAGCAGCTGCGTATATATTTGACATCAGAACATAAGCTCCCACGTTCTCTGGATCAATTTTAAATATTTCATTGGAAACCTTTTCAGCCAATTCAAGATTCTTGTGAACTCTACAAGCAGATAACAGAGTTGACCAAATACTACCTGTAGGTGCGATATGCATGTTAGAGATGAATTCGTAGGCTTGTTCCAACTTTCCTGCACGACCAAGAAGGTCTGCCATAGCAGCATAGTGTTCCAAGCATGGTCTGATGCCATAATTCTGGGTCATATTATTGAAATACCTCCAAGCTTCATTCGTCAATCCGGCATGACTACAAGCGGTAAAGACAGCTATAAACGATAGATTGTTGGGTTTCACCCCGTCCATTTCCATCTCCTTAAATAACATAAGGGCATCATGAGCATGGCCATGCAAAGCATGTCCCATGATAATGGCTGTCCATGAAACCATGTCATGGTGTTCCATCTTATCAAAAATCCACCTTGCTGCCTTGATGTTTCCACATTTGGCATACATGTCAACAAGTGAGCTGCATATATACACATTATCTCCGAATCCACCTCTGATTATGTATCCATGAAGTTGCTTTCCTAAATGAAGTGTTGTCAAGTGAGCACAAGCAGGCATAATACTGGAAAATGAAACATCTCTTGGCTTTACTTTAGCCATTAACATTTGACGAAATAACTTCAGACCTTTATCAAACAAACCATTCTGAACGCATGCTGCAATTATCGAATTCCAAGAGATGGAGTCTCTTTGTGGTAACTGATTAAAAACCCGGCAAGAATCTTCAATTCGAGCACAATTGGCATACATATCAATCAAACTACTTCCTATATACCAATCAGAATCAAATCTATGTCTAATAGCATATCCATGAATCTCTTTTCCTTTCTTGGCATCCACATACTCTGCAAATATAGGAAGTACACTAGACAAAGTATATGAATCCGGTTTCATGTTAACATTCCCCATTTCCCTAACCATCCTCAAAGCTTCTTCATACATTCCATTTTGTGCATTCCCTGCAATTACCGTATTCCATGAAACAACATCCCTTTTTGGCATCATCTCAAAAACCTTTGTCACGCTATTCAATTGAGAAGCAGTTTTGGCCTTCTCTTGAACTAATTTCTCATGAAATTCATTGCTTTTTGGCATTCCATCGAGCATATTAAGGGTGCAACCTTTACATCCTCCATTCACTTCCAAGCTTTGGAATTTTGCATACATATTCAAAAGGGCATTGCCGGTGAACAAATCAAAGTCCAAACCCAGCCTGATAATACAACCATGAACTGACTCACCCAACCTCAAGTTCTTTACAAAAGCACAAGCTTTAAGAACAAAAGGGAACGTTTTATCATCTGGGTATATACCAAAACCACGCATTTGGATAAAACACTCTAAGGAGTTTACAAAAATGCCAGAATTTGCGTAGCATTTGATGATGGATTTCCAAGCAAGAAGTGGAGGAGAGGTGAGGGAGTTAAAGAGAGAGAGGGAGTCGTTTAAAAGGTTGAAATTAGTGTAAATGGAAAGGAGGATGGAAGTTGAAGAGGGAGAGTATGGCTGGGTTTTGATGAACTGGGCATGGAGTTGCTTGGCCTGGCATTTGGTTTTCACAGCTTGTGGGGTTTTAAGGAAGTTTTTGACCAACAACTTTGAACTCATTGGGTTGCTTAGAGAGTTTCAGCGATGGGTTTTAATTTTATGTTAGAATGTGGAATGGTGAGGTTGGGAAAAGCAAAGAGTTTTGGATTTCACTTGGATTTTACTTTGCTTCTGGAAAGAATACATAAAATGAGAGGTCGAAGAATCTGAAAAATTCGAACAGAACCATTATGCTTCAGGAGGAGTTAGCTCACATGTGAAAATCGTACAAAGGTGTGCCCGTGCGGGTTGCTGTGCTTGAATCTATGTCGGGCCGCTTCCCTCAAACAGGTTGAGTTCGGGATTTGTTGACTTGTCTTAACTTGTGTTTGGATTGAGGGATCAGTAAGGGGTTTTTTTTGTTAATGACTCATGTTTGGATGGGAAATTAGATTTGGTCCATGGGTTTTGGAGGACCAATTTTGGTCATTCTTGATCCTTATAAGTTCACATTTTTTGGTACTCCAAATTGGAGTACCAACAAAGCTTTTATGTGTAAAATGGTAGATGATCCCCCATGTTCCTTATTTTTCATATTTTAATCTATCCAAATAAGAATGGGTCCTTCCATTCCTTTCCTTTAAAACACCCTCATTTCCCATCCTTTCATGTCCTTTACTGATCCCTCAAAAAATTTATCCAAACACATTGTTAAAATCTTAATTCAATTGAAACGTGGGTGACCTTGCTTTTTTCTCGTTGCTTGGTCTTGGTACCGTAACCCGTTCATTCATTTATGTCTAGAGTGAGGTATCTATGGCCTCCCAAAAGCTCTACAACTTTTATTTTTTACACTGTTAGTATGTTAATTTGTCAAATTCAAAAGATTATTCTAAAATGTTTGGCCACCTAAAGTTTACTCACTTCCTACTAAAAATTATACTACCTTGTATTGTTTTCATTTTTCATAGAATAATATATATATGTTTAAGTAATGTAGCCCGTCATTTTTCTTAATTAATTCTTATATATGACATCAACAAGATGAAAGCTGAGTTGGATAGATAGGTTCTATATGTTGTTTAATAATAATCTGGTGGCTTAATGGACTTTTTGCCCATTGAACTTGTACGGTTTTGACGTTTTGCTTCTTAAACTTTAATTTTATACATTTTGCCCACTGAACTCTCAATTTGGACCTTTTTTAGTCCGCCTAATGGAACTGTCATGCCGATGACGTGGCATTGCCACATGGCACAAAATGCCACGTCAGACCAACTATATACATGTGGCATTGCCACGTCGGACCAAACCGCGGACGTGGCATTGCCACGTCACATTTTTGTGTCATGTGTCAATGACATATTAGCGATATGTCATTAGGCCAACCGTCTGACCGGGATTAAGAAGGGTCCAAATTGAGAGTTCAGGGTATAAAATGTCCAAAATTAAAGTTTAGGGGATAAAACGTCAAAATCGTACAAGTTCAGGGACAAAAAGGGTATTAAGCCTCTAGTAAAATGTTTAGATCAAAGAGAAAAATCAAGCACCAAAATTTGTCCATGCAAATTGAGTTCATCACTTCAAAGCAATGAGGGAACTAAAAAAAGGCAACAAATCAAGTTACAAGTATTCCTTTATACATGTCTAATAATGTTTCTAATTCAGCAAAAAGACCAGTAAACAACAAAAACCTGTTTCTTCTGCTCTTTTGCTTTAAGCCCACAATTGAAAGCAAACAATTACATTGCTCCACATCACTATTTTCATGGTGGAATGAGAAAACAAAAGTGTTAATCTGACCAATAATTATACAAAACCAAGAAGAGAACAACTAGAAGTAAAGTTCCTAATCCATAGCCATCATCAAAGGAAGAGCTACTTGTTTGCTGAAATGAAGGAGAGTAAATCATGGTTAAAGTAGGGAAGAAAGTGGAAAGCAACTGAACAAGGATCAGCAACAAAAGAAGCACAAGCACCATAACAACATAAAAACTGCCACTGTCTGAATCTCCTGCTAGAAACCAAGGCAGAACAAACTCAAGAACAGACATCAAAGTAGGACCAAAGATCACTAATCCTAAAACTCCCACTATTAAAGATGGTACTAATGGAGACGGCCCGCTTCTTCTCATTTGCTAATCCCCTCTCTTAACTCTTTTCTGGGTTCTTGAAATGGTGGAGAACAAATTTTCTATTTACAGTTTAAAAAGGAGTTTTTGAGTGAGAGTAGATGAGTTTGTTGGGAGAAGGATATGGAAATTCAAACAATCTGATGATTCTTTTCTTTGGTTAAATCTGTGTTAGTTGACCCATTAGGCAATGCCTTTGAGTTAATCCGAGTTTCTGTTTTGATCTATTTGTTTTTACATTCTATGGAGGTTAGCTGCAAGGATTGGATCAACCATAATCAGATTTAATCAAAGGCAAATACATTTTTTAATGGCTTTCGTCAAGGATTATTATAACTATGGAACATTTCTTTAATTACGAGTTAATTGCTAGAACATCTATACCGTCTTATAAAAGAGAGTCCAGGGGGCCTTTTTTTAACATGTAGTACTAGTATATGAAAAGGACGTACAATTGTTATCGATGACTTCAAGGTGAGATTTTTAAACGCAAAAACATTGCTGACATAATGACTTGACTGGAGTCTAGAACTTAAACCCAAAGTTGTTCATATTTTGGAACTAGAATTAAAAAGAAAAAGAAAAAAAAACACTGATTATATAGTAATCATCTCCTAAATAGCATCCACAGATATTCCTCTATCTATGCTAATCTAAGTAGTATCTAGTAATAGCATCATCACTCCCAAAAAAGTTCAAGTTTAAACCTAGAAGCATGACCTTTGCAATGGAGAATCTAAGTCCGAACTCCTAAGTTCAAACCATCCTCCCAGACCTTGCCCCATTACTTGTTCCATTCCAAAAAAGGTCATTTCTTTTCTCTATCGGTTGATAGTAATTGATAATCCGATAGAAGTTCAAATTTCATTTGAAGCATATGCTAAGTTGGGCAAGAAACAAATATATTCATTAAAGATATATGAGTACATCTTTGTTAGCCAAATATGTAGCCCTAGACAGAAATGTTCCCGTAGAATGTGCAATTTTCTAAAAAGAGTTCAATATTCGTATAAGATACCAAGTAAATTGGGGACAACATGAACATAGTCACAGGTGCAGGTGCATGCGTTCTGAACCAAGTATGCAAAATAGACTTCTTCACCGGGATACCAAGTCTAGCTCCTTGTGTAGTCTACAAGTCTATGTGGAGAGAGACAGAAGAGGAGGTAACTGGAGTGAGCTTCACTCAGGCAAAAAACGTACGATTCATCAAATTTTGTAAGACAAAAGTTCAATGTTACCGCTAACCACATTAAAATCCAATTAATGCACATTAGTGGCAGGCTGATGCACACAATCTAATCATACAAGGAAAAGAGAGAGAGAGGGACAGAGAGCTACCACTACATCATTCAGCCTGGCACTATAAAACTGAGATGGCACTTGCTATCCTGCTCTATCTCCTGCGACTAGATTTACAAAACATGCTGTATACAAACATAACAGATACGGCTGGCTCCAGCTACAGCAACCACTCTAACTAAGTTTCAGTGATCAAGGTGTAGGGTTATACTTAAGATGTTGCTCGTAGAAGTTGATCAACTGGCACAAGAGGAAAAGACAATCACCATGAGAATTGTTAGCCTCTACACCCAATGTTAATGACTAGCAAAAAGGTCAGGCAAGAAGATTGATCAATTACCAGAAGTGGATTGTTAGCTTTAAGATATCTGTTGTCCACCACAACCTCTTTTCCATCAGACCTGTCAAAATATGCACCCATCAAATTATAATCAACAATAGAAACTTCCGTAGAGTGCGGCATATATTTCTAAGATTCTCAAACAAAACAATAGCACCTAAGATTAGCAAGCTTCTATTTCAATTAACAATTCAGAACTTTTGCAAAGCAACAAAATGAGATATGATGTGTATCTGTGTAAACATTATATGTTGGATTTTTATCCCCAAAAAGGTACCAAGCAATATATCACATAATTTCAAGACTATATATCAGACAATCAAGGTACAAAGGCAAGCAATTATGTGTACAGATTGTTTTGCAAGTTATTGCATTGCATTTATATCAACATAGAACTAAAAAACAACTGTGACAATATAGCAAAGCAAGCCATAAGCTCAGAAACTTACTTATGGAACCTAATTTAATGTCATATGTTTGAAATACTGTTGTGAGATTCATTAGAAGCAAAAGTTCTCTTTTCTCACCTGTCTTTTGCCTCACTTACCACATTAGTATACTCTATTAATCTATTTTAGCTTTCGTTTGGAAGAGAGAAGCATGGTGTTTTCTCTTTTTTCCAAATAAAATGGTGGTTGCATTAAAATTTGAGAACAAACCTGATTGCCAAGAAGGTTACTGACACATCTTGAATGTTGTCTGATACAGAAGCTGAAAATGATACAGGCTTGAGGATCTTGGTTATGATAGGTACATTTACAGAATTGTCAATCTGGAGCCTATTACTCAAACCATCCACTCTTAAACCAAGATTTTCGATTCCTATATGTCCATCTGTAATCCCATATCCGACATGAATATTTGATGTTGAATTTTGACTCAAGTCAGGTCCGGAGGAAGAAATGTCTTGTTTAAACCTCTTCACAGAACCAGACTTCCTTCTTTTAGCCCCTGTGCGACGATCACCCTGAACAGATTCCCCACGATCAACCTTTGGCTGCCCATTGGTAAGGCCATCACCTTCAGAAGCCTTGCCTTCTTGGAAACGCATCGCAAGCTTATCAGCATTGACCCCATTGGAAGATATTGCTCCTTTTAGCTCACTAAGCTTAGTATCATAATCATTTTCATCATTCGTTTCATTTTTCTTCGAACCATTTGCAGACCCATTCTCCATAACTCTATTAGTTATTCTGACATTGTTGGAATTTGGAATAATCTCTCCTTCATGTACTGACACCGAAACCGGACTTGAGGCTGTAAGATCGACAGTGCGTGAATTGTCAAGAGGAACCAAGGATAGAGACTTATCAACAACATTGACTTCATTATATGTAGAAGAAGAGGAGCGAGGCTGCTTCTTTTTAGACTGTGTATGAGGACCACCATACTTGCGTTTACGCTTTCGACTGTGCTTCCCTGAACGCAAGCTTCAGAACCAGAAAGGAAAATAATAAGAGCAAGTGAAAGGCAATGACATAACACTCATCAATAACTTAACATCAAATCCCGCTTTGGCTATGCATGATTCAGTTAGTCTAAGCATATGAAACAACAACAATGAATAAACACATTGTTAGTATCCCTCTTTCTTTTTCTTTTTTCTTTAGCTTCCCAAGCAACCATAAAAGCTAAGGAAGAGATCAACAATATAGAACAGAAAATTCAAGGAATCTTACCTTTCCTCGAATGCATCTATAACATCAGAACAAGACTGTAGATTTTCCAATGGCTCCCAAGTATTTGCAGTTTCCGGCCATCCACGCCTTCAAACCATAATAAAAATCACTCAAAATCAATAATTTAAATCTCCATTGTCTTCAGTAAGCTAATAAGTACTTCATGCCGTTATAGTATTAAAATAAAAATGCATCAAAAGAGAGATACAGAAAGGGTAACTTACCATTTGATGAGATACTGAAGCTGACCCTATAATGTGCCAAAGTAATACACAAAAACATTCATAATTAGATAAATGGTAGCTAAAATAAACCCAACAAAGAGATAATAAGAAGAAGAAACAAATGGCATGTTCCTCATTTTTGAAATTTCACCATATTCATCAAATCCCTCGAAAAAATAGATAGAATGCAAACAACTGAAACTAAAATCAACCTTAAAAGAAATTTAAAAAAAAAAACCCCCCATTTCCCCCTTTCGCCCATCTGTTTGGTTCAAGAGAAAATTAACTTTGAAAAAAACCCAAGAAAGCTATAATAAGAAAAAATCGAACCTTTCGAATCCTTTTACGACGAATAGCTTCAATCTCGAAGAACCCATCATCCAGCTTAGTCCTTTCTTCATCTTTTCCTTCGTCATTATCATCTTCTTTCCCTTCTTCTTCACCTTCTTCATCTTCTTCCTCCTCCTCATCTTCCTCTTCCTCTTCTTCTTCTTCTCCTTCTCCTTCATCCTTCTTTTTCTCCTCAAGTCCTTCGCTTTCAACTATTTGCTCTCCAGTCCCTCCTCTTTTCTTCTCTTTCTCCCCACCCCCTCCTCCTCCATCCTCACCCTGCACTGCCCTTTTCCTTCCTCCTCCTTTCATTTCTCAAACAAAAACAAAAAGAACCAACTGGAACACAGAAAAGTAAAAGCCTTCCCTTCCCTTGGATTTTAGTCTCCTTTTTGCAATAAATTTCGAGCTGGGGGAACTGAGAAGTGGGAAAAGAATAAAAACTGAAAAAAAAAGAGTGTTTTTCTTGTATGGGTCCCAATTTGAGTTAGACCCGAATGGACTCCGACCCGGATTCTTTGTAGAATAATCCTTTTAAACTACTTTTTTCCTTCTTTTGCCTATCTTGTCTTAACCGCCTTTGTTTCCGCCAAAACTTATTACCCTTTATCCTCTTTTCTATTAGTAGCTCAGTAGAAGTTAGTAGTTTCGAAAATATTAGCGAATTTATGTAACTTTCCTCATTTTTAAGATTTTTATTTTTATTTTTTCCAATTGTCCATGCACTAATACTATCTACAATTCTACATTAGGAGAAAACATGATGCAATCAATAAATCCTCGGTATGGAAAATGGAAATGCCCATCGTGGGGAGTGCATGAACCAATTGTTCACTGAACTTTTAATGCGTATCAAATTCAATCACTTTAATTAATTCTATCCTTGATATTGAGATGTCTATTGAAATGTTTATGAGTCAAGACGATTATGAGTAACAATTTTAATATTTGATGATCCAAACTTTAGATCTATCTTTAATTTCGATCTTACTAACTCAATCAACCAAAGGCGATTTTTTTATTTTAGCTGCAAGAATGCCTTTATTTTAATGCAATTTAACATAATTATTATTCAAATATACTTCATCCTAGCCCCCTATGGTCATGGGGTAACAGATTGAAAGCTCATTATTGTATACTAAGTGCCAAAATTTGAAAAAGATGGGTAATTACTTCAAAAAAGAAAAAAATAAGACTATCCCCGAGACCTTAACTTGAAAGTGAGTACTATTTTTCTTCAAAAGAAAGTGAGTACTATTTTATTCACCTCTTTCTCACTACACCCTCCCTTCCACTGTCTCAAATAGTCAATTTATAGTCTGTCTGTACTCTACTCAGAGCTACCATTTTCCTTATTTCTTTCCTTTCTTTTTTCCTCACAGAAACAGACGAATCAAAGTACAAGAATAAATGTAACATGGATGGCACCAACCAATTATCATCAATTCATAAAACATGTATAAACAAGCAACTGCTATTCACTTATATATTTATTGGTAAAGACAATTGACAACAGAGTGCATGAAATAGTGGCAATCCATAATGCCTTATGCAGCAATTAATTACACAACACATTTAACAGCATTTATTCAAGTTTGTTAACTGTATGATCTTCAAAGCTAAGGTCGGAATCACATTGAGCCTTCAGCTGGTTGGGAATGGTATGTGCGCCGCCTCAACTGAGACTCTGTAGTTGGCTGTTGCAAAAAGATTCTTGTTGGATCATTAGGGTCAACGTATCTGCAAAATAAGAGAAAATAGCTTATCAATAAGCCACTTGAGCATTCAGCCATCTTATATTCAATGGTTTCTAACTGTCACTTACGCATGTCTCATCATTTCATCAACAGGAGTTTGCGCAGCCTGTAAAGGATCCATTCGAGGCTGTGGTGCAGCATTTACATGTTGATTATATTGTCTTACTGAGGATATCAAGTTTAAGAAAAGTGGAACAAAAGTTCCACAGCCACCTTCCTTGAACAAAATCTTGAATGAATGAGTGGAGTATAGAGCCCTATGCTCAGTTTCTGGAACCACCTAGAATTCAGAAAAAATGAGACATTTAGGATTAGGAACTACTCATAATCTGCCAAGAGTTAACAGCATAAGGTGTCTTTTCTATTTTACTTACAGGTTCCACATGACCAGAAATGTTGTTGCAGTGAAATATTGGCTGGTTAAATTTTTCACCATGCACATAAAGCTGCATAAAGGAACATAAGGTGAAAAAAGAAGAATCAGTCGCAATAGGTAAGAAATCTAGCAAAGATAGTTGATTGACACAAAGGCATAAGAGTAGTTGCAAAAGCAGCAACAATTGCCTGCTAAAGAATCATATGCTCAGTGAGCATTAATGCAGAATTTACAAATTTAGATCATTGGAGAATGAACACCTACAATGATAAAAAGGCAACTTTTAAAATGGAAATCCAAGTCCAAAATTATTCATGCTGTAAGCTAATATTTGGCCAATCACTTAACAATTGTTCTTCCAACTGTTATTAAGTAATAAAGAAACAGAAATTGTTTCAAGATCCCTGTCATAAGTCATTCACTATTAGGATTCAAAACAAAAGCAAAGGAAGCTCTCCAAACTCAGTAGCCATAGAAATATTGGATCCCAAGGAAATATATTAAGCAAATGTAACCAGGCATGCCCATGATTGCAAGCCAATGATTTAACCAAGAAGGAAATTTCAATTAACAAATAGGTGGCCACATTATGAAAATGTAAACATAACTAGCAGGGAAGGCAACAGTCAGCCAACAAAGGAACTTAGTTCAATGAATTACTTCGTTTGCCTCAATAATTGATAAGATTATCCAAAACCCTTTTTTTGCAGACAAGTGAGGAAATTGCATATCAAACACAAATTATACTAAAAAAAAAGTAAAAGAAAGGAAAGATGAGACGTACCAGAGGCATATCAAAAGCAAAAAAATTCCCAACAGGCTTACTAGCAACAAAGACCATACGAATATTCGACAAGTAAATTATGCCCCGCGCTTTAACGTGACCTCCCTGAGATCTGAAAAAATACAATCCAGAATCAATTTTAACCGGCTTGCAACTTAGCTAAAACCCTAAAAATGAAAATTGAAGATTTAGAAACTGGTCAAAAAGGAAAAACAGAGAAGAAGTGGACGTTACCCAGGGATCTTGTCGATTTCGAACTCGACGCCATCTCTGACGAGAACAAACATCTCGTTGGTGAAAGGAACGGGCATTCCATTAGGGAATAGCTGAGGATTTAGGGCCATTTTTTGGGAGGTTTTCTGATGGAATAAGCTTCTGCGTTTCTAGACTTTGTTGTGGAATCGGAATTTGGATGATGGAATTTAAGTTGATGCTAAAAATTATTTATACGCGTCGTTTATATTATACTGACGTGTTAACTGTTTAAGGGCTCCTGATTTAAGATTTTTCTATAACCTTCTCCAAAAGCCGACGAGCTAGAATTTTGTCGCTATTGGCTATTGTATCTATAATTAAAAAAAATGTGATTTAAGTTTTAACTATAAAAAAAATTGTGGTAAGATGATATGAAATTACAAAATTCTTTCAATAAGTATACCTTTCAAAAATAATTTGCAATGTTCATCAAATTAAGCCAAAGGAAAATTATCATATCCACCTTACGTTTAATTTTTTTTTTTTTAAATACCTTACGTGTACTCCAAGATTAAATATTAAATGGTTTATATATATGTCCCTTTAAAGAATAGATTTTTTTTTTTAAGCACAAGAACATGTGTCCATTTTACATCATAAATTCAACTGAACATTGTTTATTTTTTCCAGTTTCACGTATTTCAAACGATTTTTTTAGCTTTATATGTGTTTCCTTTTATCCAAACAATTTTAATTTCAAGCATTAAAAAAATAAAAGAAATTTCAATTTGAAATCATTAAATTCTAATCATGAAATTGGAAACAAATCCAAAGTTCAAACCCAAATTTACATTTCTTCTACGATTAAACATAATAAATATAGTTAAATCGAAAAATTTGTAACATAAATATAGATAAATGAAAAAATTTAATAAAATATTTTAGATTCAAAGTAAAAAAGAATTTTTTTGAACAAATTCAAGTTATAAAATTATTTTTAAAGAACTAATTTAAAGTTGTAGAAAACTTACCAATAACAATGTTGAAAAAAATTCAGCAAAAAAAAAACAATAATTGAAAAAAAATATTTTTGACATTAATTCACAATCACTCAATACACTTAAATGGGTACGCGAATTACACCAAATAATGACGAGTTTTCACTATACCACCATCCATTGATTATGTTGAACTTCGACACACCTAATCGGAATTTTTTAATATTGTTTCTGCAAACAGGGCAAGTGAGATGATTCTTGAGCCAGTGATCAATACAAGTCAAATGAAACATGTGTTTACAAACAGGGAAAACTCGACATGGGTCACCAACCCCATAATCCTCCAAGCATATGGCGCATTCCCTGGACCGTAAAGGGTGTCCACCATCCCCATAAATGGTTCGAGGCAATAGTTTCTCCAGAGCCTGCTGCCTTAACTTGGCTCTCTCCTCTACACTCTGAGGCGGGGTAATGAATTCTACTATTTCCATTTGCTGCAAATAGTTTGGGATTATTACTTGGTATGTAAGTAACCGAACACGGTGAATCCATCTCTTCAGAATATCAAACAGAAACTTCTCAATTATAGGCCAGCTGAGGAATTCACATATAATGTAGATGATAAGGATGAGGAAAGATGCAGCAATTATGCAGACACCAATCAGGCAGGATAATGAGACCATGAAATTGCCAATGGAAGTAACAAAAGAACGAATTAAAGGGTAATCTAAAGAATGGATGACAAGGCTGAGATTATTCATGTTCTTAGGGTTTTGAATGAACTAGGAGACTTGATTTGATAATCCTCTGCAAAATTTCCCTCTCTCTCTATATATATATGTTATATAAATTTTCTATTAGAAACTACTTAAACTTTTAACAGATGTTGCAGCTAAATTATGTTGACAAAAACAAACTTCTATATATGAAGAAAGGAACAGGAAGGAATTCCTAGATTATTAGAGATGTTTGTAAAAGATTTGTAAGTGAGTTCTAATTTTAGGAATCCAGAAAAACTGGTTTGCTAGAAGGTTTTATTCAGACTCTGTGTTGGAAATTTTAGGAGATGACATGAATCAAGTTTACATAAGCTAAAATTAACATGCTAAAACAAGGCCAAAAACAGAGAATTGTAGTAGTAAATTTTAATTAGTTAATTAGTTATGAAATAGGTAGTAGTAAATTTTAATTAGTTAATTAGTTATGAAATAGGTAGTAGTAAATTTTAATTAGTTAATTAGTTAATTAGTTATGAAATAGATACGTGTCAGAGCTCCGAAAATTTAGCACCCTAGATTTCTCTTCCCTGCGTTGCACCTTTGCCCGCCCTGTGGCCGCCTCCAATGGAGACGGATTCAATGGGTGAACCACCCAATCTTCACCATCCTACCCACCCCCCGTCGGACAGGAGTGGCGTAAAGAGGGTCCGATCTGATATGGAGTCCTTATCCGCTGCCGATGAGATCCCTGCTCCTCCTTCAATCGCGGTTTTACCTTCCCCTACTACTGGTCTGGCCTCATACAAAGACAAACTCCTACAGGAGCAGTCCACCTCTGAGGATGTTATCATGGACGAAGAAGACTCGTTTGAGGAAGATTATGAATCCGATGATGATGCCTTTATGGATAGGGAAGGAGGCCCTAGTATTTTCCTAACCAAAGAGGACAAACATCGCATTCGTTCTCCTTGGAAATATGCATTGATCATAAAGCTTTTGGGCCGCAATATAGGTTACACTTACCTATGCAATCGATTGAAACAAATATGGTCGATTAAAAGCTCCTTGCAGGTGGTTGATTTGGACAATGGTTATTATTGTGTGTGTTTCAACGCTCGCAAAGAATATAATGATGTTCTTACCGGAGGGCCTTGGCTAATAGCTGATCACTATCTTACCATCTGTCGTTGGACACCTTACTTTCGTTCGGATGAAGCCACCATTGATAGAGTTGCGGCATGGATACGATTACCTTTGCTACCTTTGGAATTTTTTGATGATCAAATACTCAAGAAAATTGCTGAACCTATCGGCAAATTTCTTCATATAGACAAGTCCACCTCCGAAGCCTCATGTGGAAAGTTTGCTAGACTCAGTGTTGAGGTGGATTTATCTAAGCCTTTGGTTCCAAAAATTTTTGTGGGAGACCGATGGCAGCGTGTTGAATATGAAGGTCTTCGAATGCTCTGCTTTGATTGTGGGAAATATGGCCATGAGACAGTTAGTTGCCCTTTGAAACAACCGGTTCATGACAATGTTCCACCCCAAGGGGACGCCTTTCCACCTGTTCCACCTAGAGTTAATACCCAGGAACATGAAAATGCCATGTTTGGTCCTTGGATGGTTGCAAAAAAACCTCAAAGGAGGAACTTTGGTAGTCAAAAGAATATGCCTGCAAATAAATCTGCTGCAACTTCAGTCCCAGGTGACGCCTTGCCAAATGATGTTGCATCAGGTTCACGTTTTGCGGTACTAGAAACAATGTTGATGTAAATGACTCTGATGATGTTGCTCCTCCATTAGCTCCAACCACTGTGGTTACAAATGTTCCGAATGCAGGACAATCACGAGCCACTGACCGAGCCACCCTTAAGACGGGTCTTCAGAATACTGCTTCTTTAGCCAATAAATCCAGTAAACAAAAAGCTCCCAAATCTCCTACCAATTCGCACCCTTCCAATGCCACCACCGAGCCAAAAATAGCCACCACCGAGCCTCACCATGTCCCTACTACTGCTACTGGCTTCAATCACTTCCCCCTTGCCTGTTAATCATCCAAATCCCACCACTGTTTTACTTGATTCCTCGCCTATTTCGGATGAATTTGTTCCAGGCACGCCTCTCTCTACATCCCAACCTATCAACCAACCTCTTGTTGATACGGATGGGACTGGTATTGGCACTAATGGGGCAGCTAGAGAACGAGATGTTGTCATGCTTGAAGAAAGTCCTTCTCCTGGGGAAGACTCTTCTGATGAGATTCTTGTGGATTCCACTGATTCCGCTATGCAGAATTAAGTTTTCTTCTTTCTTTTCCATCATTTAATTATGACAATTAATATTTTGAGCTGGAACGTTCGAGGAGCAGCTTCTCGACGTTGTATACGTAACATCAAAGATTTGATTCGTTTACATAAATTACATGTCCTAATCATCCTTGAACCAAGAATTTCTGGGTCTCGTGCTGATGATGTTTGCCGTCGCATTGGTTTTTCAAATTATTTTCGAGTGGAAGCAAAGGGTTTCTCGGGTGGCATATGGCTCTTGTGGAATTCTGATAATGTGGAGATGGAGATTTTAGCTTATTCGGACCAATTAATTCATGCTATAATTTCTCTTCCGGGTTCTGTTGATGTATTGTTAACTGCAGTGTATGGTAGCCTAGATGCTAATGATCGACGTGGATTATGGTCTTCCCTACAACATGCTAGTATGATTCACTCTTTGCCTTGGCTTCTCTTGGGGGATTTTAATCAAATTCTTTCTGCTGATGAAAAATCAAGTCGTTCTGGGACTAATTTACATAATTGTCAACTTATGTTGGATTGTTTAAGACATTACAATTTACTTGATTTGGAAGCAGCTGGCCCCAAGTTTACGTGGGCAAATAACAGGGATGTTCATCACTATGCTCGGGTTAAATTAGATCGAGCCTTGGCCAATGATTCTTTTCTGGATATTTTCAAGCATACTCATGTTAGTATTCTCCCTCGCACCAGTTCAGATCATCATCCAGTATGCATCAAATTTGCCACCACTGAACCGCCCCTTCCCACCTCATCCTCTCGGTTTGAAAATGCCTGGCTTTCTCATGAGAAATTTATGGACTGTGTTAATATGAGTTGGATGCATTCATCTCCGGGTTTTGAACACAAATTGCAGCAGCTCTCTTTCGAGTTAAAAGCTTGGAGCAAAGAGGTCCTTGGCAGTATTCATAGGAGGAAGCGTCAGGTCCTAGCTCGTCTTCATGGTCTTCAGAAACATTTTGATAATTGTCCAAATGACTACCTTTTAAATTTGGAGATTGTGTTGATTGGAGAATATAATTTGATTTGCTTTCAGGAAGAGACAATGCTTCGACAGAAAAGCAGAATTGATTGGTTGCAATATGGTGACTGCAATTCTAAATTCTACCATGCTGGAATTAAAAAGGGGATACGGAGGAAACCTATTTTAGCTTTGAAGAAAGATGATGATACTTGGTGTTATGATCAAACTGAATTGCAAGATATGGTGGTTCAATTTTATTCTGATCTTTACACTGATCCTCATCCTGTACTCGATTCTCCACTATCTTCACTTTGTGATCATTGGAAATTATCACAGGAGGATCGAAATATTTTGTCACTTGATGTCACTTTGGAAGAGGTTCGCGCTGCTGTTTTTGATATGAACCCGAATAAAAGCCCTGGTATTGAAAAACCCCTGCTATTTTCTTTCAGAAAGCTTGGCATTTGGTGGGTGATAGTATACTCCATTTAGTTCGATCGGCTCTTGAAGATGGTAGAGTTGATCCTCTTCTCAATCGAACTCTTGTGGTGCTTATACCGAAGATTTCTGGCCCGGAACGAATTTCCCAATTTCGGCCAATCAGTCTCTGTACAATACCTTTGAAAATTATCACTAAGCTTTTGGTTGATAGACTTCGCCCTTTCCTGGATAAATTAGTCAGCAAAACTCAATCTAGCTTTGTTCCTGGGCGTCATACATCGGATAATATCATTGTGGTGCAGGAAGCTCTTCATACTATGAGGACTATGAAGCGAAAGAAAGGTGCTATAGCTATTAAAGTTATCTGGAAAAGGCTTATGACCGTATTAAATGGAGTTTTTTGCAACAAGTCCTTGAGGAAATTCAGCTTCCATCTTCTTGGATACATCTCATCGTGAATATCACTTCCACAAATACTTTTTCCCTCATTTGGAATGGTCAGCATCTGCCCTTTTTCTCCCCATCGAGAGGCATCCGTCAGGGTGACCCACTCTCCCCATATTTATTTATCTTATGTTTGAAGAAGCTTGGACACCTTATTGAGGAAGAGGTTCGTCTCCAACATTGGCATCCTTTAAAGATTACAAGAACTGGTCCGTATATTTCCCACATTTGCTTTGCCGATGATCTTGTTCTCTTTGGTGACGCCACCACTACTCAATTGGATGTTATGATGGAGGTTCTTAATAAATTTTGTGATGCATCGGGTGAGAAAGTCAGTCTTGCCAAGTCTAAAATTCTGGTTTCCTCTAATATTTCCCACCAGGTAGCAATTTCGCTAAGTAATTATTGTGGAATTTCCCTCACAAATGACTTTGGATACCTTGGGGCACCTATGATACATGGGAGAGTAACAAAAAATACTTACAGTGATGTACTTAGCAAAGCGCAAACCCGTTTGTTCTCTTGGGGAAATCAACACCTTTCCATGGCTGGACGTTTGGTTCTTATCCAATCGGTTTTAAGTGCTCTTCCTTCTTATGTCATGCAAACATCTCTTCTACCTAGCAGTGTAATTTCGGACCTGGAGAAATTGATGAGGAAGTTTCTATGGGGCAATGACAATGGCAACCGTCGGCTTTATGGGGTTTCATGGGACAAAGTTTGCCTTCCAAAGAGCCATGGTGGTCTAAACCTGCGTGATCTTCGCAAAGCCAACCTAGCTTTTCTTGCAAAATTAGGTTGGCACATCCTTTTTGATACGGACTCTCTTTGGGTTGATTTGATTAAAAAGAAATATTTACGCCAACAGGATTTCTTCTCTGCTATGAGTAAATCAACTGACTCTTATACTTGGCGTAGCATCTTACAAGGGCGTGAGGTTTTATCTATGGGTTTGGGCATCAATATAAGCAATGGCAAGAGTACCCGATTCTGGTTAGATATTTGGCTTGATGATAAACCTTTAATCGAGTTTGCATTAAGGCCAATTTCTACTTTGGAGGCAGACCTATGTGTAGCTGCTTACTGTGATGAATTTTGGTAATTCGGAACTTACAGGAACTCCATGATCTTTTGCCTAACCATATAGTCTCTAAGATTGCCATCGGTGTGGATCAACACTGAAGATCAGGAGGAGGACTCACGGTTTTGGAAACTTGAGAGTGATGGAATTTTTTCCCACCAGGTCCGCATACGCGATACAAGCACAGCCTTCAACGGCGCCCTCCTTGCAATGGAATAAAATTTGGAACCTGCCTGGTCCGAATAAGATCAAAGTTTTTATATGGCGAGTGCTTCATGACTCTATCCCTACGGCGGCCTATCTTCATCACCGCCACATTCTTGGTTATTCTTCTTGTTTCATTTGCTCATCTAATGTTGAAACTACACTCCATGCTCTTCGAGATTGCACAAGAGCTCGGCATATATGGCTTTGTATTCGGCCTGATCTAAACCAGGGAGATTTTTTCACTCTTGATTTCAATGATTGGGTTTTATCTAATTGTTGCTGCAGGGATAATTTCTTCGGAATTCCATGGAGTTATATCTTCATGTTCGCATTATGGTTCGTGTGGTACTGGCGCAATTGCTTGCTTCATGATCCGAATTTCATTTGGCCGGATCAATGTTCTCAAATAATCTTCACCCGAGCTAAGGAGGCTGCTGATGTCTCCTTATTCATTTCCACTCGGCTCAAACATGATGCTCTTATCGGTTGGACAATGCCCCAAGGTTTGTGTGTCAAGATCAATGTGGATGGAAGCTCCCGTGGGAACCCGGGTGATTCCGCAGCAGGTGGACTCATTCGTGGCAGCAATGGTGGCTGGCTGGGTGGTTTCACTTTTCGTGTTGGAATTTCATCGATCATGGTAGCAGAATTATGGGCTATTTATCAGGGACTTTTGCTTGGCTGGAACAATGGCTATCGTGAGGTAATTCTAGAATCCGATTCTCTTGCTGCTATTACAAAAATTTCTTCTCTCAGAACTACTAGGGGTCCTCACAATAGATTGATTTCGGCAATACGAGAACTTGTTGCTCGGCCATGGCAATGTACTATCAGACATGTCTATCGTGAGGCCAACATGTGTGCAGATTGGTTAGCCACTCACTTTGATCATCTTCAGTTGGGTCTCCATATTTTCGACTCTCCTCCTCAGGAACTCACATCACTACTTGCAGCCGATGCCTTCAAAGTAGTATGGCCTAGGGCCATCTAATTTTATTTCATTGTAATTTTCTAGTTTTTTCTTTCCATCGTATAAAAAAAAAATAGATACGTGTCACTGTCAACATTTTAACTCATTTGTGTGGAATCCAAAAACTCCACCAACCTATCAAATAATAACTCTTAATCCAAATTTAACATCAATTTACTCGACATTATCATTCAAGAATCTTCGTTGTAAAAAAATTCTTAATCAGCACTCAAGAATTTGACTCATGGTCAACAATCACATATGATTGTCAGAATAAAAAAAAATACAAGAAAAAATCAATGATCAAAGTAAACCTTAATAAGAACACTCCTCTTTGAAGCACCAAAAAGTCTTTACTTGGCCAAAAAAACGAATAAATTAGAAAGCTCCTAAAAATTGTCATGTTCATAAGAAAATCTATAAGGTAACAGAGTTATGGTAAGCAACAGTTACTTTTTTTTTTTTTTGTCAGAGTAAGCAACAGTTACTGATCAGCCTTTGGAATCTATTTTTGTTATAATAGTACTTTATCTATTCAACTATTGAACCATTATTTGAAAAAAAAATGTTGAATCCTTCATTAAAAAATTTTCTGTTTTCTATGGACAATTATTTGTAGTACACCTAAAAGTAGAAGGAAAGATACATTTGTACCGCTGGCTAATGAAAAAGAAATGAAAGTATTTCTTAAACAAGCCTTTTGGAATCTCAACTATGCATGGTAGTAGGTCCATCAAGTAAATTGAAATGCTGGAATTTATGAGGCATATGAAACCAAATATTGCTGCAAATTTTTTGTTCTCTTTTTGTTCTTCAACTTCCGGAAGGCACATGACTCGATTTGCCGGATTCTTTCTCTGCTTACACCCATTAATTCACCAATTTCTTGCAAAGTTTTCATCCTTCCATCCTCCATTCCAAACCTCCATCTGATTACTTGCCTCTCTCTTTGACCAAGGCTGTCCAAAACCTTCTCCAGATCCTTCTTCATGAACTGCTTGAGTAGGATATCCTCAGCTGTGTCTGCTTCAGGATCTGCAATAACTTCCTGGACAATATTTGACATAGTATCATCAGAAAATGAAACAGAATCGAAGTTATAATTTTAATGGTCACATAAAAAGAAAATGGGGGGAAAAAGGGTATTTGACAGATTAGAAATGGGTTGTACCGAGGGTTTGAGGTTTTGGTTGATCCCAATCTTCTGATCTAGAGATCTAGGAGCCTTAGGCGTGAGAAGAACAGCATGGAGCCTCTTCATTGAGAGCCCTGTTGCCTCTGCAACTTCTTCATTGTCAGGATGTCTTCCATTTTCACTGTACAACTGCTTTCTAGCCTCCTTTACTCTATATGTTGCCTCAACCATGTGAAACTGTAAAGCCAAAAATGTTAAAAAATATATCAGAATCAATGTATTTACTCAATAATAAGTACATATATGCAATACATTTATGACCAGAAAAAACCATAGAACTTACAGGCAAGCGAATTGTCCTTGACTGATCAGACAGAGACTTCCGTACAGCTTGCTTAATCCACCAGTGTGCATAAGTTGAAAACTTGAAACCTTTAGAAGCATCAAACTTCTCAGCACCTCTCACAAGGCCTCGGCATCCTTCCTGTGAGTGAAACAGCAAGATTCAGATGCTAAAAGCCTAAGCTAGAGTCGCTTATTTATTTATTTAATATTCTTTTCATTCTCACCATGAACTTATTTTTGTGCAGCTGCATGTAAGAGATCTCATACCTGAACAAGATCTTGGAGATTCATTCCAGCTCCCTGATAATTTTTTGCAATTGAAATAACAAGCCGTATGTTGCTTTTAATCATTTTGTCCTTGCAAAGTATGCCATAAGTTAAGCGTCTCCGCAGTGTCTTCTGATCGACACCAGCGGCAGCAGCCCACTGTGAAAAGGTTGGCTGTCCTCCACATCGTTCTCTAAGCTCCTCCTCGAGCCTCTCCAGTTTCAGTAGGTCCTGAAATCAGTTATAAGAGGGAAAATCAGAAATTCACAAAATGATAGTAGAAGTATAAACGCAGTAATAGTCCGAAGTGAAACAAGCATGGTAATAGTCTTTTAAATCATTTAGTTGAGCCAATTACAACATTGATGGTCTACAATTCCTAGATAATACAAGCACACAAAAAACAAACTTTAGGTTCACAAAACTCAGCAAGGGATTCATGGATCATGTCGGTAAAATCCAAGGTAAAAATGCTAAATCAAAGACACAGGGAAGTTGTCTCCCACAGGGAGTAAGGGTCTTAGGGTAATATGCCTGTCAAACCATCATACCTGTATTCCTCCTGACAACTCAAGTTCTTCATTAGCCGTAAGAAGCCTAGAAGTACTGGCAGTCCCTCTCAAGTAACGTAATGGATCGGAATAGTCTACTTCTTGTAAAGCGACACGCTTCTTTCTGCTGTTAGAACCAGACCTCAGTGAAACAACGTTGGAAGAAGCCTTTTCTGCTGCTCTTGTTCTTTTGGCTTTTCGTTCAGTTTGGCGCCTTGACCTCACTGCTATACTTCTGGATAATTGTTCCTCAAGGCATTCAAGTTCTTCATTTGTGGGTTCTAGTTCATCAGATTCTGTTGTGGAATTTTCCTCAGAATCATCTTCATTACTTTCATTTGTGGGAGAATCTCCAACAATACCAGCCCTCTCTGCTTCTGTAAACAGGGCCCACTTGGATGTGAGAGTATCAGTTGCAGATGAGACTGTAGATTTCATTTCTATTTTTGATGAATTGAAGCTCTTAGCCATCAAGGCAGCATCCTTTGCAACCTTAACAGCTGCACGCGCAAGAGCTACTGCTTCAGCAGCAGCAGCAGCAATTACAGCATCATCACTCTTAAGAAGATTTTCTGCAGTTAAAGATGCTCCAAAGCTTGCCTGCAGGTATCAAAGACAATGAAATTGTAACGGTATCAGTAAATTGTATGGAGTGATACCAAGACCAAATTCATAAAAATTTTGACTTTTTGACTAAGAGTTCATTCGATGAAATATCACAGTTCTATACACAGGCCAAAACCAGAAGGCAATTTGCCAGAGTACAATCTTCAGAACTCTAGCAAGTCGAGAATGAAGATTCAAAATAGAATTGAGAACCTACAGTCAGAAGTTATGACAAGGCTCAATTTAAAAGTAAAAAGAGGAAGAAAAAAATAAGTCCCAAGAGAACTCAAATGTGTCTAAAGCAAAACCTAAGCACTTGTAACCAAAATGCAGTTCCTTGAAGTTTACAGGCTCATTGCATGAATGGAAGTTCATATGCAAGAAACAATAAACATAACTAAGGAAGAAAACATGTCTATTTCACAAATGGAATAGCAAATACTACACGTCCTTTTTCGCAGAAATTCTCAACTTAATATCCCAAATGAGGAAGACTGACCTCTGACGGCGGACCAGTTGCCCCTGTATACCACGGTCTATCTGCCACAACTGAATTTGGCCGAGCTTCAAAAGATGGTAATCTTAGCTTCTCTACATCAAGCACGGCAGTTGTTGCAGTTGATGTTGACGGAGAAGAAGTAGATAAAACACATTGTGTCCGGAAGCATATAGATTCTTTATGTTTTGCTGCACATTCAAACAAGCAATCATGAGAGAGAAACAATGACAAATGATACGATCACCATTAAGATTGGTGCAGAAGACATATCACAAGCCAATGACCTTTGATGCTTCATCTAATAATCATATAAATGATTATTCAAAGAAAAGCATTACAAACTACATTGTTTAATCTGGATTCACTCATGATGACGCAGGGAAAGTGGGAGCAGGAGGGGACATCAGAAGTACTGCAATAAGAAAAACTAAGACTGATGTGTGAATACATTTTTATATTCTTCTGATAAAGATGCAAACACATCAATCTACTAACCTTGAGGATCAGTAATCGGTAAACTTGCCACAGTTCTGTTCCTTAGGATTAAAGTATTTAAATTTAAACACTCTAGCAACAGCAATAAAACAAGCAACAAAGCAAAGAGCTGGTATATAATTCTAAACCCAAAATAAGGCAATTAATTCCTTGAATGATGAGGAAGAACCATTTACTTTTAGTCTCTTACACGAAGCATTAGATGAGAAATTTAGGTAATGCTCACGGAAAACCATTAAGAGCATAAATGAAGTAGTGTTGGCAAAACTTAAATTGCTATAGAAGTGCCAAAGCCACAGTACACACGATCTATCCAGCTCAGGATGAAGAAAAGTGCCTACTACAGAATGACACCAAAAATGCACAACTCCAGCAAAAAAGTGATCCAATTTATCCAATTAACTACTAGACTCTTCATAGTTGGAATTGATATTTAGGCATTGACTTTATGGCATTGAAATCATGATCAAAACGAAAGTACACACATTAGAAATAAGGTTGAAATAAATCTTCCAGTGGATAATGCTACTCTAAACCAGCACACAAAGGCAAGAACACCCATTTCACTTCTGATCAAATGAAATCTCTAGCTTTCATTCCAGTATAAAAATTATAACAACTAGCCAACTGAATTTTGATTGACAACAAAGGCATTTATGAGTAGTAAGTAGTAACACTTCACCAAAATTCAAAACTAGTAGAAAAAGCAAAGCACACCCAGTTTAGTTCTGATTGAGTAAAGTCTCCAACTTTCAATCTAGTTATCAAAAGGTTCTAATATAGCAACTACCCATTGAAATTCCAGTTCAAACAAGGCATTTGAAGAGTTTGAAACTTACAATGGTGTGAGTGGTGAGTTCTAAATTGGATAGAGAAAGTGTCAGGTTGGCACTTGAACTGAGGCAATAAACAAGACATCCTCTTCCGCTTCTCTTCACCCTTTTTCTTTCCTGCTTTTCCACTTAATAAAACAAAAGAAAGACAGCAAAAACAAGCCAATTCATGTATTTTCTTTAACAGCCCATTGATAAGAATCCTCTGAAGAAGAGAAAAAGGGGGAATGGGTGTTCTTTAATAGTCTCCCGGTAGTAGTGCCAAGGACAAGGAAATATTGAAGGAGAAGCCGAGAGGGAGAGAAGAAGAGAAAGGGAGAGATTTTGAGAAGAAGGGTGATGGGTGTATTGTGATAACTTAAGAAGATAAGGGGGAGAAGGATTGCCTGAGGATGAGAGAGCGACAACGGGGCTAAATGTTCAATTCAGGATATAACTTGCCCAAATGTTCAATTCAGGATGCAACGTTTCAAAAATGTGATTTAAGGATATAACGTTATCAAATTGTTCCAATTTAGGATTGAACCGTTTGTTTGACACACACGCACTCTTAAGTCGCGTTAAGCTTTAACCACGTGGCTTTTTTTAACCAGTTGGCTTTTTAGCGTTGAATTTAATTTTGAAAAAAAATAAAGTAATTGGATTTGAAAAATTAAAAAGATAATAATAAATAATAATAATATTAACGAAAAGATTGCTTTGAAAAAAGAATATGACCTAAAACTAATCCCTCTCTCCATGTTCTCCTTCCACCCAAATCCAATCGGCCAAGAACCCCATTATCCTTAGCGGCAACCCAAAAGTATTCAGCCAAGAACCTTCTTTGAATGGCCAGTAAACGTTTTGCTTTGAATTTTGAAAAGTTAAATCTAGGTTTCTTTGACTACTCCCTCTATCTTCTTCTCTCTAGTTGCTACGGCCAGGGCTCTCGGTGTTGAAGTTCTTTTGGACGATTAATAGAGGGGTTTTGAATCGGAGGTGGAGGAGAACAACATAATTCGAGATGGAGGTCGTTGGACGCCGGATTAAGGAGATCGGAGGGTTTTTAAGGTTCAGGTTAGGTTCGATTCGTGAGGTTCCGGTGAGGAGGAGATTTCCGGTAGCTTTGGTAGAGAGAAGATCGATTTAATTAGCTTCACAGACCTCATCCTGGCAACGAAATTTCAGTTGGTCATTTTTTGATAAATTCTTATAATTGATGGTGATTATGTGGCTTGAAATCATGTAGTGGTTCAGCCTTTTTTTATGCTTCTGAGTTTTTTTGTACTGGACACTGTCTTTGTTGGATGTTTGCTTTTATCCATCAATAATATGATTGCCTTTGGAAAAAAAAAATTGAGTTAGTCATTGGATTAGAATCTGTTGTAATCAAATCGTTAATATTCTCCCCTCCTGTTACCATTTTGGTTCCGCTTCTACTGGATTTTGATTTGCTCAATTTTGTTGACTTTATTTATTTATTTATTTTAGTTTTGGTTTTGATTTGGGGAATTAAATCTGTATTATGTAAAAGTTTTGGTCTTAACTTAAGTTCATGTGAAGTTTATCAATTCTGGAAATTTTCCAGTGTTAATCGGTTTGGGAAGGTTTTGTTAATTTTGCTAATTAATTAAATATATTTCAATTTAATTTAAATATAAAATGTATAAATTTGGGACAAATACGTGGCAGGCGCATGGCAAATATGTGGCAAGTACGTGGCAGACATGTGGTTTCCACGTCATGAGTTAACGGCGCGTGTTCATATATATCATGAATTGGAGTAACATGATAACGTTATATCCTTAAATCACATTTTTATAACGTTGCATCCTAAATTGAATATTTGGTCAAACGTTATATCCTGAATTGAACATTCAGCCTGACAACGGGCACAAAGACTTCTCCTGAGGGGTTTTTGCCCTTTATATATATACTTTTATTTTTTGCCCCCTGCAATTTTTTTTCTTTTCACTTAACTACCATATTCCATTCCATTGCTGTTTATTTTCATGTATATAAATTATTATTATGAAAAATATAGAGAAAAATTATATTAAAAAATTTAAATTTTATGTAGTATTTTATATTTTTATTATCTGATCTTTTGTTATCTCCATACAAGAATAAAAGAGTTAAAATCCATAATCTCTGTTTTCAATGCAAAAATTTTAAAAATTAAACTAGAATTTTATTTTGAACCTTTTGGGTTAATTAATTTTGTTTAATATTACGTGATTTTCTTTAACAAAAAAAGTTATACTAACTTCTTTTTCCACATTTCTTAACAAGACATCCCTCAATTTTTAACTTAAATTTTGGTGAGAAAATAGTGTAACTCTTAACCGTCTGAAACTTCAAATTTTCAAATTTTCTTTTCTCAGTTTGAAAGCTTAAAAAGAGCGAAGAAATGTATCGCCACGTGGTTAGAATTATTGGCTTGTTTATAAAAACACAATGGTCGTTTTGGAGTCTTTGTCTCCATCCGATTGAACCTTTTTGTCATGAATGAGCCAATTACAAGAAGATTTCATTATATTATGCAAAAGGCAAATGATAAATATAATTAAGAATATTCTGTCCAACTTAACATAATGATAATACGACATAGTATATATATATATATATATACTACATATTATTTGAAACACCCAACAAAATTACTAAACGTCCCTTTTGAGGATCGATGAGGAGGCTCCATTTGAACTTTTTTTGTCCTTTTCTGTCTTTTCTCATTTGCCAAATTACTAAGAAGACCCTAAGTTAGTTTCTAGCCAATTCTTGCCCTTGAGCCCTTTTTTGGAATTATCCGTTTCCTTTCACATAATAAATGTTATAATAAATCCTATCCCCCTTATCTCTACTTAATTATTCTTTCACACAATAAATGTTATAATAAATCCTATCCCCCCATATCTCTACTTAATTATTCTACAAAATAAACAATATTTTCTTTTAAATTAGAACAAAGTTGTTAGATAAGATAGCTAAGGATCAAGATATGAGTTGAGTATTTCTTAA